>NMRB01003735.1:35669-54104 GCA_002633025.1 Notospermus geniculatus | reverse complement strand
TCTGATTGGATGATTTTATGGAGGTATAAATTCCATGAATATAGGTCCCTGCCTATATTCATAATTATGTCCACCCCGGCCTGCGATATTCGCAAGGTCTCCCGGCAATGGGGTACCGGCAGACCTAACCCGCGACGCGGCGCTGACTATCAACTAGGTCATAACTGCGTCATTGAAAGTGAGGCTAACGTTATTTTCCAATTAATTCTGAATAGTACACCCTGATTCTAGGCCAAATATAACTAAAACATTGCACTCAATTTCTGATTTTAATTTTCTATCATTAAGTACAGAAGTGCTAAAATATATCTTATGGCTTTTGAGCAAAAATCTCTGCAGGAACATGATGAATTTAATCGAAAAAGTTGACCATTTTAGCGTAACGACAGGCGAATGGTCGACGTCATGGGTTGTGAATGACGCAGTTTTTGTAACGTCAGAATGACGCACGATGGCTGATGACGTTCAACAATCGCAAAGGCATGCGCACCTGCGTTTTAACCGAGTTGATGACCAGCGCCTCCTTTTGTTTGCCGGTACCCCATTCTTTGGCATGCCAAAGATTTTGCCACCGCTCACGAAGTTGCTGACTGAGCCTGAGAAACTCAACCGGCGGTCACACGATGGTTTAGATGCCGTCACGAATGGCCCGATGTTTTTACGATCAGATCCGAATTTGAACATTTCATTTGTCGTTTGTCCATCTGGTGTCAATTTCGGGACAGTGTGACGCCGGCTACAGAGGTGGGATATGTTTTGGTTGTGCGACCATTTCGTCACGTTCTGCAATTGTGGCCATTTCCGTGGATCGACCTGTATGGGTCTTGCGCAAGAAACTGACAACCGTTCCAGTCAATCGTCATGACTTTAAAAAGCGAACTCTCTCATTAAAATTAATTAAATCAAAGAAACGGGAAATCCGGTGTAACATCTGCCAGTGTTCCCCGCATTCTGCATAATGCATCGTGTAGAAATCACTAACCTCTTCCTACACTCTGCAGCAAGCCACCAGATTCCGTGTTCAACGCTTTGGGATTTTCTCGTGCGACCAATCAGAAGCCTCGGTTCTCTCGCGATAATTTATTCATTACGAGTACGCCGTTCAACGTCGTAGCGAACAACACTAACCTGCTGGTACATAATTGACTTCCCACTGCCAGTCCTACAACAGACTAACAAATAATCTCCATCGAATATTGCCTCCACGACTTCTTTTCGAGTACTTTTAAGTCATTCCACGGATACTTTGCATTCGAATAAAGTTTCATCGAGCCCGCCATCTTGTCATCATAACCGAGCTGCCGATGCAAGCTTTGCCGTGATTGGTTACTATTTTTGGGACCGTTGAAATCCTTGAACACGGAAAGTGGTTTGCTTGCGTGAAGGTCAAGGGAGGAGAAGCCGAGTCTTGACCTGAACTCAGTGAAGATGGTTCCCCGTGGCCATGTCGAATTAACGGAAACAGCGGAACCGAACGGAACCTGGTCTGCAGTTCATTTTGGAAGCAGGATTCTTTGGCGTAAGTGAGCTGTCTTGTCAGTGATGGCTTGTTGGCTGATCTTTATCTGTGGTCAGGCAGGTTTGACGTCACGACCAGGAAATTCCTGAGGATTACCATTTTTGATATCATAATTTTTAACTATTTATCAAAATTAAATTTTTTATTATCTAATCGTCCAGATTATGTTGTTGGTGGTAAGAGATATTTTCCTGAACAACATTATTTCAAACAACACCATATTTATGTTGTTTCCGCCAGGTTCCGTTCGGTTCCGCTGTTTCCGCCGGTTCCGCTAATTCGACATGGCCGGCCCCCGTCTGTGAGCGTTCCCCTCCTATTGTTTGACAGAATAAGCAGCGACTTGACAATTATAGGGGACACACAGAGAAACATGTCGATCTATCTGCCAGCGTTTCCCAAACAATAGGGAGGTTTCGCAAGCGCCCGGTTAGGCCATACGACGACGTTTATCTATTGTTTGGGTACACAATAGATAAACGTCGTCGTAGGGCCTAACCGGGCGCTTGCGAAACTTCCCTAATAAAGGGACGCACTCACCCACAGAAACACTGGCAGATGTGACACCTGTAGTGTCTCAGCCCTGGTGTGTTAGAATTGAAATTTGTCCGGTTTAGGACCTTAGTAAAGACGACAGTTAAAGTGCATAGCACCCGTACATCGAACTGCTCATCTAATTACAGTAAACCCACTTCTCAAATCTTTTTACACTCTCATTTGCAGATCAAGTATGTCAGATGGAATTCAAAGGTGTGCCGACCACGAGGTCCTTCAAATCTAACAGACTAAAGAAACTTACTGGGCAAACGATGGTGCAATGTGCAATTCGTTGTGTACAGCGTGAACTGTGTCTGAATTTCGTCTATTCCAGGGAGGAAGGATTATGCAAGCTTTACTCAATGGTCGCAGCGGACGACAAAATTGGTGGTAAAATTAACTTGTCACCCGACGAGACACTTTTTCGCAGTTAAAGATTTCATGCCAAAGCCAATGAGGTGCCGGCAAAATAACCCGCGACGCGGCGCTGACTTTCAACCAGATCATAACGCCTGCGCTGAAAGTGAGGCCAACGTTGTTTTCCAATTAATTCTGAATAGCACACCCTAATATATTCTACGCCAAATATATCTAAAACATTCCGTTCAATTTGTAATTTTACGTTTCTACATGTATCATCATCAAGTGCATAACTATTGAAATGTATCTTAGAGCTTTTGAGCAAAAATGACGGCCGGTGTAATGTATGAAAACGCCCCCTTATGGCAATGCCCGCTTTATTGTTCGGCGGACACTCAAATACAGAAAGACATGTTGATCAGTGCCTCCCCATTGTCACGTCGCGGCTTATTCCGTCAATCTTTTGTTGGGAGGCACTGGCAAACGGGGGGCAGTGAAAAACATTACACCGGAACATGATGATTTTAATCCATAAATTTGATCATTTTAGCGTAAACAACAGGCCGCAATGATCGACGTCATGGATTGTGAATGAAGCAATGAGGAACCGGACGAACTAACGTCACGACGTGGCACTGCGATCGATGAGACCGAAGTTTCTTTTTTCAACGTGATTTCCAGTCATTTCCATTAACTTCTGGCGTGAAATAAACCCTATTTTTTCGGTCGCATGACATTAAAATTTACACCATCTTGTCGCGGATGAAAATTTCTGCAATTTCTTTGCTTTTTTTCTTAAAATAAAGAGGTAGGATGGCGATAACGGCAACGTCTTTATCTTATTTTTTCCTGTAGAAAAATGTACAGCAGATTTTTTCATGACGCAACGTCAGCACATAAAACGGCGTCAATGACGTCGGTTCGGTCTCATCGATCGCTGCGCCGACCTGTCGGGATAAACGGCGGGCGGGTTCTCATTTTTGTAACCATGGTAACGTCAGAATGACGCACGGCATCTGATGACGTTGAACAATGCAGCGCATGAGCTCTTGTGTTTTAACCTGGTTGACGATCAGCGCCTCCTTTTTGTTTTGCCGATACCCTACTTTTTGAAAACAAAGTTGTAAAAAAGCTTGGAAGGCACCTGAAATTCATCACATAGTTTCATTGGAAAGCTGTGGATTTTATGCTCGCAATGTTTCGAAGGTTTCAAGTTTTATGATTCGTTGTATTTAATGGGGCAGTGTATTCCTACCCTATCCTGCGCTACCCATACCCGCGTTAAGGGAGACCTCTATTTACAGTCTTGTTAAACTACCGCTTATCAACCTCGCCATTGTATTGTAATCATTGTATTGTGATCATTGTATTGTAATCATTGTATTGTAATCATTGTATTGTAATCATTGTATTGTAATCATTGTATTGTAATCATTGTATTGTAATCGTTGTATTGTAATCATTGTATTGTAATCGTTGTATTGTAATCATTGTATTGTAATCATTGTATTGTAATCATTGTATTGTAATCATTCTATTGTATTGTAATCATACATTGTAGGCTACAACACAAGGCAAAACTGCAGTATTAGAGAATGATTCTCGTCGCGCCGGTGTGAAAGGATTCCAAGTCCCCCTGGAATCAAAGTCCGGTCTTATTATTCAGCGAGGGATTAGAATACATGGCTAGAGAGACCATGACCATTCGAATATAACCTTACAATAGCGGGCTATTGTTTGGCGGATATGCATTCCTAGGACGCTGATTCCTGTTACACCTGCTGTCGACAAGTGGCAATATCGTGGCCGTTTAAACATTATTATTAACATTATTATTAAATAAGCATTATTATTATTTAAAGGGCCTCTAGAGGCAGCTTGCTATTAGGCTACTAACAGTACTGCCACTATACAACAGGTGGCGCTAGTGACCACGAACTCATGTATTCTGGATCAAATGTTGACATTGATGAAATTTTACTTAAAAAATGATGCCAAGTTGTATCCTCATGCCACCAATTCTGTGTTAGTAATCATATCAATATGCACTAAAATGCTGCCTCTAGAGGCCCTTTAAAACCATTTTTTTCTCTAGTATCACTTTATCTTTTGCATTCTATCTACATGTATGCTGTTATGATAATTATGTATTAACATTACTATTGCAATAACACGTCATGTACTGTACATCTATCACAAGAAAAAAGGCATATTCGTTGAAGTTGTTGTCGCCGATCTTTTGTCATTCTTTGGCCGTTATTTTTTCGAGTATTTTTAGGTCCTCTAGCACCCTAGCAGTGTAACATATTAGTAATCTCGATGTGAGTAATCTGACAAACTGTGAGGGCTTTCACTCTCATAATGAAATGGTCCATGGACCATGTGCTCAACTGGTTGGACATAATAGTGTTGTGGCAGATGAAGGTAAATATCAGTTATGAGCAACCTGAGTCAAGTCATTCCTGAGCTACAGGACTTTTGATGATTTTTGGGTCATGCCACCTGGCGGCCATATTAGATGTCCGATCGGGCCAAAACTTCACATGCACATAAAGGGCATCTAGAGGCACACATAGCATATTTGAGCGCTCTTGGTCAAGTCGTTCCTGAATTATAGCACTTTTGATGATTTTCGCGTTATGCCACCTGGTGGCCATATTGGATGTCCGATCGGGCCGAAACTTCACCGGCACGTAGAGATTATCTAGAGGGAGCCACGTATCGAATTTGAGCAGTCTAGGTCAAGTCATTCTTGAGTTATAGCACTTTGATGATTTTCGGGTTATGCCACCTGGCGGCCATAATGGAAATCAAGTCAGCCCGAAATTTGACGTACACGTAAAGGTCACCTAGAGGGAGGTACATATCTTGTTTGAGCACTCTGGGTCAAGCCGTTCTAGAGTTATAGCACTTAGATGATTTTCAGGTTACGCCACCTGGCGGCCATATTGAATGTCCAATTGCGCCAAAACTGAGTATTTTCGAAGGGACCCCTCTAGTACACGTTTAAGCAAGATACGAACTTGCTCAGTGAAATAATGGCGAACTGTGGCAGGTTCGTTACTTTTGTACAACTTTGACCTCTGTGACCTTGAAAAGTAGGTCAAATCAAAAACCCGTTATATATGTTATGTATCCTAGTTAATGATAAAGAATTGGAGATGATCCAGTTGTTAGTTCAGGAGTTATTGCACTTTATTGCACTTTTTGTGTTTTTGGTTTTGGCCATCTGGTGGTCAAGCCAAGAATCAAATCGGACCGAAACTTGGTGTTATAGGTCATCTGACCTAGGGGTACATACATGTACATGTATGTACCAAGTTAGAGATCAATAGCCCCAGCGGTTACAAAACGTGCCCTGCACTCATTTGACACAAGCTAGAACACAATCGATCGCAGACGCAGACGCAAACGCGCCCGCCAGCCGCCGGTGTAAACAGGCCTTAACGGACGACGACGATGACGGACGACGGACACCGCATGACGGACGACGACGGACGCTGCACCATCGCAAGAGCACACCACAAGTGAGCTAATAAATCAATTTGTCGAAAATATGGTCCATTCAAAAATGCTTTGTAGCTCGGTTATTTCTGTGGAAGTGTCCTTTTGTTCGTAATGACCTTCTCTACACAATAATCCTTCAAAAATTAAGACCCATTCGGTTATAGGGCCACCAGAGGGAATTTACTAAACTCACTTTTTGGCACCAGCTAATGACATATTCGAAGTTGCACATTCTTCTCCTTTTACATATATATTCTTGCTAGTACGAAAGCCCAGAGGATCATTAGAGTTTCGAAATTCATATTTCAAATGTTGAACATTCGAAGTAGTGTAGAACTCGTTCATGCCACATTTATTGCGAAGATGAAAGCTACGGATTTGTGGCAACCACGAAAACATGATGGGATTTAGCGAAAACTTTAAGTTGGTTGAGTATCAACAAACCCAGAGGTAAAAAACCAGACGCATAAATAAACAAAAACAAACAGTAAGTTGGAAATCATTAACCTTTTCGGTCCTAATTAAAAGCCCAAAGTGTACATTTCGTAACATGAATTTCTGATGTCTCTACAAAAACGCGCCAAGCTCCCAAAATATGCAACCAAAACTGGCGCCAAGCCACTCATCTGGAGGCAACGAAATGGGCCACGACCTCATGTACATGTAGGTTCGCTTGTTCCAAAATGTCTGTGAGAGAAACAGGCGGCAGAGCCAAAGATGCAAGTTGTGAGGAAACAGTCAAATTCTGCCTACGTTTTCGTCAGGTTGCCAATCTTTAAACGTCTATATCTCGAAAACCGTTGCTCGTACATGTATGCGTTTGTCAAATTTTTTCTTCAAGAAAATATTTTTTTCCCCAATCCCCCCCAAAAACGTTCAAATTGCGCTCTTAAATATTTTGACCATTCATATCGCACCTGGGATTTTGACCAATTTTCAATTTTTTTTTGAAAAATTGTTTTTGAAAAACAAAACGGGGTCGGGGCCGTTTTCGCGGGTCGGGCGGGGACGATCACCAGCTTTCTTTTTTTTGTGGCCTCAACTGGAAGGACCTACATGTAACTTTGCTCCGGGACTTTGCTTCACAAAAATGGCTCCAGAATCAAAACTACTCAACCGAATCGGACAACCTTGGTCTTATTTTGCTCCTTAGAAAATTCCACATCCATTCGTAAAGTCTGGCAACATCTATCTTCGACCTAATGGAATGCGGAAGTCATGTTATGTGACAGAGCTTTGCGGTTTATAATCATGTCTGTCGATCACTTGTGGTCGTTCCCCGATTGTTCGTGTTGTCCACCGGTCATTCAATAGCCGCGTGTGATTAAAGGTCCGTGGAAAATCCAACCATCAATTTCCTAGCTTCCGCATTTCATTAGGTCAAAGATAGATGTTGCCAGACTTTACCAGGGTGCATGTTTAGTAGAAGTATGGGTTGCGGTTTTTGGGCCACCCTGTATAGGACTATTTCGGAAACCACGCTCCATTCCACTTCCGAGTGGCGCGAGGTTTATGAATGATAGTTCCGCAACGGCTGGTTCAAATTTGACATACCATACATCAATCGACTTGTCTTTCTTGTCGGTATCTTTCTGCTATCTTCATTTTTCGCGTAAGGCCGACATAACGGATCCCTTTCACAAAACCCATTTCATTTCGCCATGGTATTCAGTGCAGTTTACACTTGCGCGATGCATTGCGTCATTTCAAAATGGCCGCCATTTTGACGGTAAACACGAACTGTGATTTGTGAAAGAACTTTTTTCTGCCACGTTTTTCGGGAAAATGACAGTGATGATGGCTGTAGCGGCAAAAAAGACAAACCGATTGATGTAGGGTATGTCAAATTTGACCCAGCCGTTGCGGAACTATCGTTCATAAACCTCGCGCCACTCGGAAGTGGAATGGAGAGTAGCTTGTTCAACAGATAGTTGGGAAATTTGGATGGTTGCCTGAACTCCAACTGCACTACAATCAACTTTCCGGTTTGACGTCCATTGCAGGGCAGAAAACTGACTTTAAAATTGCTCGGTGCTGTTATTCCGCTCTCATATCTTGAAGTGTATGTAGCTGATTTTAAAATTGATGGCACTACAAACTTGGGAGTGAGGTGATTTCATGTGTAATGAAGTGATCCACTCTATTAACACGTATATAATACGTTGTACTGGTAGGAAATTTAGGAACAGGGCCGACGCCTGCAGAAAAGCAATACCGCAACGAATAAGACAACTCCTGAAGGATTTCCATCATAACACTGAATGTTGAGCATCAAGTATGATTATTATACGAAAGGACAACAAATTTTCGACCCCAATCGGGGTCTTCCTCAGGCGCTATGTAGAAGATCTGGGATCGCTTCTACATAGCGTCTGAGGAAGACCCCGATTGGGGTCGAAAATTTGCGAAATATTCGGAGACGACTTTCCGATTTATTGTACACTGTGTGTCGTTTTTGTGCTGTTTTTTTATATATAGGAAGGGAGAGAAGGTTACATGTACATGTAATTACACAGGACATGCAGGACTAACGTACGTCAAAAAGAAGGCAAAAGACTGACATAGGACCGACCTACTTACATTGTGTATACGAAAGTAGAGAAAGGTAATTAAATGGGACTAAGACGATTACGTCACGAAGAAGGCAAAAGACTGACAAAGGACCCCACCTGCTTACATTGTATACGACGAAAGTAGAGGTACACGTAATTAAATGGGACTAAAAGGATTACGTCACGAAGAAGGCAAATGACTGATAGAGGACCAAAATATTGTAAGCTGAAGGAGATAAGGGTAATTATACGGACTAAAACGATTACGTCACGAAGAAGGCAAATGACTGATATACATGTAGGAGCGACGTACATGATTACATTGTAAATGACTTTGGATCATTAGGGATGGGCTGTTACCAGTTCATTATAAACTATATACATGTACGATCGTAATAGTGCATTTGATGAGAGCAGGACTTTCAACATCATTGGATTTTCAGGACTGGTATGGTGATACTAAGCTATTGTTAAATTCAGCTGACCCATTACAACACAACGGACCAAGACTTACAAACTTGTCCAAATTACCTGCCGAAACATAAGTGCATGCCTATAGAGTTGCCACATCACCTACATAGGAAATAATCTAAAACGCTCATTAGGACAGTGAGATACATGACTGTATCACTTTGGAGAGCAGTTCGACTTTGCGTGTAATAATAGGTATTTATATGTGTAAGGGCTTACACACACTTGTTAAAAAGGTATTTCAGAAATATAGAGTGCGGATTTTAAAGGCAGTTAGAAATAAAAGTGGAAAATAAGAGTGGGAAACATTGGAATTTTGCGCGAATTTTTCAATTTCTCAAATTGGGAGAAAACTTCTTGCCATTTTGAGAAATTTCCTTAAAATGACATGACAGTTTGTCAGATTTTTCGGGCGATATTTCTCAAAGTGGGAAAAAGTTTTCTCCCAATTTGAACAATTGAAAAATTCGCGCAAAATTCCAAAGTTTCCCACTTCCTATTTTCCACTTTTATTTCTTACTCCATATTCCTTACTTCATATTCCAAGGAGTATAGTGAACCATACACAGTTAGTTTAGGGAGGAACCGTCAGTATGTGGCTATGCAAAGTAACTCTTCTATGTTTCGTGATATTATCCACATATTTACACAATTCTGTCGGAGTAACAAAACCGTGTAAGGCTCTCATGAACTATGGTAAAAGATTCGAGGATCTAGGCGGGGGCGAGATCAAAGCACATAGTGATTCTGGTTTGATAGCCCTCCTGGGCGATGATTATATCATCAAAGCGCCTGGCTATCTGTTGGGTTGGACGGTCTACAGGATGATACCAGGAAAGTTCGTTGTATTTTATGGAAGACTGGATAGTAAAGACCAACTGCATATCACTAACTGGATAAGGGTCTGGTTCCCTGCACGAGGACATTTGTGGTACCTAGCGAGAATAAAATACAAGCAGGTAAAATAGTTTTTTGTCACAATTACATTTTTCCTTTTTGAGGAGGGCCTAACGGAGAAGCACCTTCACACTTATCCTCTGCAAGTCAAAATCCATCGGACCAATACAATATACAATTCTCCTGATTGAATCAGGAGAGTGATTGGTACTCAATCAATCATGAATGGGTCTGGTGGTATTGAATTCGGCTGTTGTGACTCCTGTTGGTCAGTTGACCTACACCTCCTACATTGGTGGACAGAAATATTAGGACAACTATGGGCGGTATTTTCAGTGGCCAATTTGTACTTTGATGTAAGTTTCTCCCTGTTAAGAATCAGAAGAAGATGGAATGATTTTGCTTGAATAAAGTTTAGAACACATTTTTGATCATGTTGTAACTTTCATTTGTGCACTTCCAATGTGGATTGTTGTTAATTTCAAGTAATTTAAACACGTGTCTTGTTATGACGTAACTGGTCAGACAGTTATGTAACACAAGTGTATCATCAACCATGAGTAATTAAAAGCTCTATTCTCAAGAAAAAAATGAAGAAAAAACGAAAAAAAAACGAATATTTGTTTGTAAATAGCTTTGATGAACAAGGGCGAGAATTGCCTTATTGTCATTAACCTCATTGCATAATTGCCACTGATTATGTAATTCACTGAAATTGTAGCAAGGGGAAAGAAGGACCCTTCCCACAATATATGAACACAAGTTGAGTTCATTACATTCATTAACAGGCAGAAACTTACATCAAACTTCAAATTGGCCACTGTCCTAATATTTCTGTCCATCAGTGTATTAGGATATCTTTCACATTTTGCTAGATGAAGAAGGTTACTGCAACTACGTCGAATATTTTGTCAACTGATACGTGGCCATCCTTCGTCTGTCTGCAGGTAACGCCTGGCAGCTGTCTTGGTGTTTACGCTTTCGACAACAGCGCAATTGGAATCGCCTACAAATCCTTTCCTAACCCCAAGGGAAAAGAGTATGGTTCAGACACTTCATTTCGCGGTTCTGGATTAAATGCCAAAATAACCAGGTCAAAACAGGGTCGACTTGAAGCTGTAATGGTCCATGTGGTCACAGATTACCGAAATAAAGGTTCGTATATAGTAGGCCGGCCAACATGAAGTTTTAAACTTTTCGAGTTTTAAGTTCACAGAGACCTGGCTTTGCTAGCTCCTAAAACATTATCACATCAACAGTGTCAGTGTTAGGACTTTGATTCGGAGATATTAGTGAGGTTTCGCAAATCTGACGAAAAACGTAGTATCTTGAATTTATAAATATCCACTTCGTAGATACGAAGTGGAAACAAAAGATAAATTTCAATGTTTCATATACACCGTAACAACTCTTTCGGTTTATCGTAATACGCTAAAAGACGCTCTTGCAGCAGGCAATATCTGTGGTACCAACCATCTCCTGAAATAAGTTACGTCATGGAAATGAAGTCCAATTTCGTATTTCATACTTCGTTTTTCGTCAGATTTGCGAAACCTCCCTATTACCAGCCTGCTATGTGGTCAGCAATGCCGACCATAACCAACACGAGAAGCTGGACCCCGGCGGCAATGCCAGCTCTCTGTAATTGGTATAATTACAGACTCGGCTGGGTGTCTAAAAAACAAAGACTCGCTTATGAATTTTTGTTATTACGTTTATTTTTTCAGGACCTAGTTGTGAGATGACCTTCAAAGACAAAAGTGCAACGTCACTGAAATCAATTTTATTGCGTGTTGACTCTGCACCGAGTACCATCTCGTGTGCACTTCGCTGTGTTGAGCTTGATCGGTGCTTAAACTTCATCTACTCCAAGAAAACAGGCGAATGCAAGCTGTATACTATGTTATTAGGGTCCAGATATGGGGATGAGTTGAAGCTTTTGCCTGGGCAGACTCTTTACCGAAATTAATTAATCTGACGGCCTCTGACGGCCTATATCAGAACAATTAACAACTCTGTTATATAACAACCTCATCATGGCGGAAAATGAAATAGGCCTACTCATAAGCATTGGGTGTGCAGAAAAGAGTTTAAGATTATAATTCAGGTAAATAATTCATTATAAATCCAGAGCTTTCTGGGCGAGCGATGCAAGGGGGAAAACGTACTCTTAGGAGTTGAGAATTCTGGAGTGGAGATGCAGGTTTAGGCCTACATGATCCCCCTTCTCCAGCTGAAATGTGGATCCGGAATGTAGAAGAGCTGAAAGAATTATGAAAGAACGTTTGTTTCGGAACAGAGGGATGCATCCCTCCACCCGAAATAAATGGCTACCGCTAGGCTACCTACGGCAGCCTAGCGGCAGCCTGCGTAGCTATGGCATTATGGATTAGGATCTATGGGAAAAGTCCACAGCAGCACTGAAATCCCGTCAACGAAAAAAAGTATTTGTCGGCTATAATCCAAGTCATTCACAGGCCCAAAAAGAAACATACTAGTATTCACTTATTCCAGTAACCGGTGTATCCATTCATATATGATTACTTACTACGGATATCTTTCGTGGAAACAGTACCGCTAAGCACAACTAATACGGCGTGTTCACGCAATGGGAGAAAAAAATGCATATTCCTGAAAAATCCTCTATGAGGCATTCTACTCGCTGGTTCGACAAAGTAATTCGCTGGCTACGCCATTTTTCGCCTGGCGGCGAGCCCAGGAACCATTGCGTCAAGTCGGAAAGTTTTAAGATTATAAGACTATAAGTCTCAGTTTTTCTAACGTTATTTCCATTTATTTGTGGCGTGAAAATATAAGCATTTGTGTTGGTCGCCCAACAATAAAACTTACATGTACATCACCTTGTAGCAGATGAAATTTTCTTTTAATCTCATTGCTTTTTTTCGTAAAATGAAGAGATACAATGGCGATAAAAGCAGCGTCTTTTGTGTCATTTTCCTGTAGATAAATGTACAGGCATTTTTTTCATGACGCAACGTCGGCACCTAAAATGACGTCAATGACGTCGTTTCGGTAGAAGCGCTCGCAGCGCCGACCTGTCGGTGATCGGGTTCCCCATTTATAAAAATCCTTTCTTTTAGCCTAATCACGCATCTAACATACTTTATCTATATATACAGGCAAGAATATATAAGTACCAAGAATATACAACTCCAAATATGTGCCAAAAAGTGAGTTTACTAATTTGCCTCTGGTGATCTTGTAACTGAAGGAATCTTAATTTGTGAAGGATTTTTTGTGTAGAGAAGATCTTTACGAACAAAATGACACCTCCCATAGTTATATTCACTCAGAAATAACCGAGATACAGAGCATTTTTGAATGGGCCATATTTTTGACAAATTGATATTGTACTTGATCTCAGGGTCGGGCACTCTGACCTATACAACAAATCCATGGTTTCACTAAAATCATTTTTTTTGTATGCCAGTAATATGCCTGAAACTTTACATAAGAATATTGACGATATTCTAAATAATACAATTCAGTCAAAAACCGTTAAATCTAAACAGTGGTTATTTCATTAGAAGGCCTATAATTACCGTACGCCCTCTATTATCAGAAAAAGTAACTTAATGCCCAACCTTTTGATTGATTACTAAGTTGTACATTCTTGGTACTTATATATTCTTGATACATGTCTTCTCTTTGTAACCAGCTCCATCACCCAACAATGGAGCCTTGTTTCTATTCAACTCTTGTAGTCAATCTAAACTTTTCACACCGTCCTGTTTTTTCAGGGTTTATTTATTATGACTATAGATCCATAATTGAGATCCAGCTCATTCACTTCTTGGATCTCTGCTAGGTAGTGCCTAAGGAAGACCCCGATTGGGGTCGAAAATTTGCGAAATTCGGAGACGACTTTATGTTTACTATCATTTTGTGTGTCGTTTTTTGTGCTCTATGTTGGATATCTGTCTCGGTGATTTAGAGTGTGGACTTATTGTTGCTTCCCAATCCAGGGTCCATTCTCAATAGATAGCTTGAGAACCGGCTACTTATCCTTAAACCGAAACGTATACGTATCCCGATACGTTTATGCGTTCTCACGGATCCTTCATTTGAGAAAGCACAACGTATATGGATGCGGATACGTAAACGTAGATAAAAGACGATCACTGATTGGGCTAAATACAGGGATCCACCAATGGCCGGGATTCTTACAGCGGATAAAAACACAATCTCCTACGTAGAGGTCAGACGGTTTCACCTTACTGACTCTGCCACCAGTTCCGGACTATTTCTGTGGAGGATAACAGATTCCAAAGAATACATGCCAAACGGAATTGAAGTATTTCATGGGTGCCTGCACAAAACGTTTCGTCGACCTACTTTCATCTGATTGGTTCACACTTTGGGTTGCGTGTAATGTAGGGATCTGGTACGAAATACTGCTACTAGGGGTCGTGGTGTACAGTGGGTGATCAGAATGCATCACGACCTATACTTAACAAGCAGTTATACATGTAAATGGATTTGACAGAAATAAAATTCAGTTTCTGCGATACCCAACAACATTGGGGGTTTTGACGTCTCCTTTTCAGGAGCCTAAAGTTTTGGAAAGGCGTCGATACACTTTTCACTCTGTTTTGTAAATATAAAATTCGAGAAATCAGTGTTTTTGCGCTGACAGACTTACAACGTTACGGCAAAACTCGTTGCGTTCTCTGTGAGCGCCCCGACCGAATGCAAGTGGGTTACGTCAGCAGCCTACGCACATACGTAAGAAGAATTGTTTAAAAAAAACATAGGACGGTGGTGTTTGAACTTGTTTGAACAGACTGATGAGCAATTTGGGTCAAGTCATTCCAAAGTCGCAGGACTTCAATGATTTTTGGGTTATGCCACCTGGCCGCCATGTTGGATGTCCGATCGGGCCAAAATTTCACATGCACATAAAGGTCATTTAGAAGGAGCCACATAGCACATTTGAGCACTCTAGGTCAAGTCGTTCCTGAGTTATAGCACATTTGGTGATTTTCTGGTTACGCCACCTGGCGGCCATGTTGGAAGTTTAATCAGGCCGAAATGTGACGTGCTCGTAAAGGTCATCTAGAGGGAGGTAAATATCTAGTTTGAGCACTCTGGGTCAAGCCGTTCCTGAGTTATAGCACTTGGATGATTTTCAGGTTACGCCACCTGGTTGCCATATTGGATATCCGATCGGGCCGAAACTCGGTACTTTTGAAGGTACCCCTCTAATACACGTTTATGCAAGATATGAAGACGCTCGGTGAAATAATGAAGAGCTGTGGCAGGTTCGTTACTTTTGTAGAACTTTGACCTCTGTGACCTTGAAAAGTAAGTCAAATCAAAAACCCGTTATATATGTTATGTATCCTAATTAGATACACCTATGATAAAAATTTGGAGATGATCCAGTCATTGGTTCAGGAGTTATTGCACTTTTTGTGTTTTTGGTTTTGGCCACCTGGAGGCCAAGCCACGAATCGAATCGGACCGAAGCTTGGTGTCATAGGTCATCTGACCTAGGGGTATATATGTACCAAGTTTCTGATCAATAGCTCCAGCGGTTACAAAACGTGCCCTGCTAAAGCTAGGCGCACATGGATGGCAAATCTCAATGCGGTAGGGATGTTTTAAAGTCGGGCTGTCCCGGCGGAATGACGAGTCCAGCAGCGTTGGGTCAGTCGACTTTAAAAAAAACTCTGCACCACGACAAAAGCTCACAGGTGAGCTAAAATGGGTGGAGAGCAAATAATCACTCTCCTTGGGAGCGTAGAGATGTAATCGTGGTTAAAGCAACTCGAGTTTGTGTATTAGGACATACACCAAGTTATCAAAAAGGCAATTCAGAAACATATAGTGCAGAAATATTCCAAGGGGTAGCCTATTATAGTGAACCGTACACAGTTTAGGCAGGAGGCGTCAGTATGGCCGAATCGGTAGATGTCGTCCTGGGTAACCCTAAAGTTTACCCAGGACCAACCTGGGTAACCCTAAAAGTTACCCAGGACGATCCTGGGTAAACTTTAGTGTACTAAAGTTTACCCAGTTTGAAATTCGCGCACTTTTTCACCTTCGGTCCAGGATCTTGAAAACGGCACTTAGTCATATATCAGTGAACGAAATCCATCAAATCGGCAAAAATGGCAGCTGATAACGTCACTCGTGTTGCTGCGGAGGATTTGCAGATGTATTTGAATTCGATCGCATATTATAGGGGCAGTCAATTCACATCTTAAGTCGAGAAATCAAAAAGAAGCTGGTTAAGATCGTTGAAGGAAAATACAAACTGCTTGAAAGGGTAAACGTGACCCCAAACTGTAGTGGCTAGTTCGGGATGAACTTATATGCACTGGCGCGGGAAATTGCCAGCGGCGCTGTGGAGGCATGGGCACCTGTATAGCGCGAATTTCAAACTGGGTAAACTTTAGTACACTAAAGTTTACCCAGGGTAACTTTTAGGGTTACCCAGGTTGGTCCTGGGTAAACTTTAGGGTTACCCAGGACGACATCTACCGATTCGGCGTCAGTATGTGGCTACACAGCAAAGTGACTCTTCTATGTTTCGTGATATTATCCACATATTTACACAATTCTGTCGGAGTAACAAAACCGTGTAAGGCTCTCATGAACTATGGTAAAAGATTCGAGGATCTAGGCGGGGGTGAGATCAAAGCACACGATTCGGGTTTTATAGTCCTCCTGGGCGATGACTATATCATCAAAGCTCCTGGCTATCTGTTGGGTTGGACTATCTACAGGATGACACCAGGAAAGTTCGTTGTATTTATTAAAATACTGAACAGTAAACGCAAACTGGATATTACCCACTGGTTATGGGTCAGGTCACGCCATGAACGAGGTCACTATTGGAATCTAGAGAGAAAAAATTACAAGCAGGTAAAATAGTATTTTTTCTGAAAAGTACATTTTTTCTTAGTCTTTGAGGAGGGCCTAATGGAGAAGCACCTTCACCCCTGTCCTCTGCAAGTCAAAATCCAGAGTAATCGGAACCAGAGGTTCTAGTGCATTTGGAACTACCTGAGGCGAACTGCTTATCTGTCCACTGGGCTGCGCATTTCACCTCGGATACAAGTCCAAGGCAGCCATATTGTTTATCAACAAACCCACGTGACCGACCGTGGGACTATTTTGGCCGAATTTTGGCCTGTTAAATGTTCAACCGTTATTTGCTGGATTATTTGAGCCACATTATTCCTGATTATATTATAAACTTACCGGTATTTCACCCAATCTGCCAATTATTGATCAATAACGCAACGTTTTTGTGTGCCCTATTTTGTTCATGCGCAGTTGTGATGAGGCGAACCGCATCTGAACTCTCACAAACGGGCAGCAATCGTTGCGCGTTCAAGATGGCTGCCTTGGAATTGCCGTTATGAAAATCTTCATTTTACCATGGTATAATTCTGGACGGTAAATGACAGTTTACCATGGTATAATTGGCTTTCACCATGGTAAACCTTCTTTCACCATGGTAAACCTTCTTTTACCGTACAGAATTACCATTCACCATGGTAAAATGGAGAATATTTTTTATAAGGGTGTGTCCGAGGGGAAATGCGAGTGTCTACGGAAATTGCCGAGCAGTTGCTTTCGGAAGTTCCGAATGGTTCTAGTGCTGATGTGGTGTATTAATCTGTCGTGGGAAGTAGATCATGTGGATAGTTGGGCGGAGGGGGAATAGAGGCCTTGCAAATGACGTCACAAGCCGCCATGCTGGGGGGCACATGCTGCAGAGGCGCAGCGAAATGTCCCAATGACGTTACGTCAAACACTGGCGTCGCGCACTTCACGCAGGGCACGTCACGGTCAGCTCACACCTCTGCCCACTGTGCCCCTCAGCATGGCCGCCAGGATGACGTCATTGCAAGGCCTCTATATACCTTCAGTGCGGGCGGCCCGCACTGAAGGTATTAAGAGGCGAGGCTCTTAGACTATCTGGCCCGTTAAGTGTTTACCAGGCACAGAACACCTGTATTGGGAGCATTGGGAGATTTGTATGTGTATTTCGGGGTGTGTGAGGTGGGAATAGAGAGGAAATACGGCGGGCGCCGTATTTATTCACCAGGGCTGGGTTGCACAAAACTCATGTTAGCGCTAACATGATGTTAGCGCTAACATCATGTTAAATGACGTAAAATGACAATGGATTTTGACGTCATCTAACATAAAAGTTTGCACTAACACCATGTTAGCGCTAACATGAGTTTTGTGCAACCGGCCCCTGTACTCCATCGCCGGGCGGAATGGGAGGCGCGTGGCGTCACTCGGGAACGGATTACGTCACGAGTGACGAACCACGTGACCGACCATTCCTCCGCTCATTCGGTTTGGAGACGCTAGGACTAGGAGTAGGGAGGAGGGGTGAGCGAGAGAATTCGGGAGGAGAAGTATGGGGTTGTTTGATTAACGGGTCAGAATGTTTTGTCAACTGATACGTTGTCATCTTTCCTCTGTGTGAAGGTAACACCTGGCAGCTGTCTTGGCGTTCACGCTTTCGACAACTACAGCACAATTGGAATCGCCTACAAATCCTTTCCTAACCCCAAGGGCAAAGAATACGGTACGAGAGACACT
>NMRB01003735.1:23383-34617 GCA_002633025.1 Notospermus geniculatus | reverse complement strand
CAACCGCCTGACACAATGCACACTTCACTGCCGTACACGACGCAGACCAGTACAGCGCTTGCAACAGGCGGTGGCATATCGTTACGTCAACAATACTTGTGCATCTCCAAAAACACCCAAATATCTTTAAATCCAACATCGCTTTCTCCACAGTATGAGTCACTATCTACATCTTTCCCAATTATCTATTGATGGACAGCCATAACAACGAGCAACTTCATCCCCTTGGTACCAAACGAACGCCTATGAGCTACAAACCCGAAAATCACCTACACTATAAAAATATCAGCAGCGATCCATAAAGGCCTTCGTCGTGTACTGCCGCCTGTCGGCGGGTTCCGGGATCATTGCGTCCAGGGGGAGGGTGCAGGGGGTGTGAACCCCCCCTTCCGGACCAGAGTGCCCTTTTTCGGCATAGGGTGCCTTTTTCGGCAGAGAGTGCCTTCTTCGGCACAGAGCCGAAAAAGGCATTTCATGCCGCGTTATGAGCACTCTTATTTTCTAAAATTTTTCTGGGGGAGGCCTCCAGGGTGCCTCTTTCGGAAGAGTGTTTTTTTCTGGCACAGACCCGAAAAAGGCATTTCCATGCCGGGAAATGGCGTTAAAAAACTCTAAAATTTCTTAAAATTTCTAAAGTTTCTAAAATTTTCCCGGGGGACGCCTCCACCTCCCGCCGATATTTGATTTTCTAGGGTAGCCTACCTCTTTTGGCAGAGAGTGCCTTCTTCGGCACTTAGACGAAAAAGGCATTTCCGTGCCGGGAAATGGCGTTAAAGCACTCTTAGTTTCTAAAATTTTTCCGGCGGAGGCCCCCCGGACCCCCCGCCGATATTTCGCCTTGCGCCTGCGGCGCTCGCTGCTAGGGACTAGGTTACGGCCCGGCATTTTATCAAATCTTTACCCCCAATTTCCGGGACGTTCGTATGGCCCTGTCCCGCCCTGCCCAGGTCACTCTCGCCTTTCAGCGAGGATGCTGTTCATACATGTACCGAATTCGAATTTCGGTCTTCAAATTAGGGAAATCGATGTAAATTCGAATCCATTGTTTGCATAGCATATGATGTTATATGTTTAAATCTAAGTCCTGGGCTTTTCCATAGGGTATTGCCCTTTTGGCCCTGTCTGCACCCCCCGTAGGCAAAATCCTGGATCCGCCCCTGTTACACCTGTACTCCCATTATAGCTCTCATTTGCTTGGCAGGCCAATAACGAGATTTCGCAACTCTGACGAAACACGAAGTACGAAATACGAAATTCAACTTCATTTCCAGGACCTAATGTATTTCTGGAGATGGATGGTACCACAAATGTCCCTGCTGCCAGTGCGTCTTTTAGCATATCATGTAAGACCGAGAGAGTAGCCTATGGTGCATTTTGAATTTTTAAATTTCTCCTTCGTAGATACGAAGTGGAAACGAAAGATAAATTTCAAAGTTTAATATACACCGTACCTCTATCGGTCTAATGTCATACGATACGCTAAAAGACGCCCTTGCAGCAGGCGATATTTGTGGTACCAACCATGTCGTGAAATACATTACGTCATGGAAATGAAATCCAATTTCGTATTTCGTACTTCGTGTTTCGTCAGATTTGGGAAACCTCACGTACTTTAAACATCGGAATTCTGCAGATCTCGATATCAAAGTTCACAGAGACCTGGCGTTGCTAGCTCCTCCAACATTATCACATCAACAGTGTCAGTGTTAGGACTTTGATTCGGAGATATCACCAGCCTACTGTGTGGTCAGCAATGCCGGCCATCACCAACAGGAGGAGCTGAGCCAAGGCGACAATGCAAGCTCTCTGTGATTGGTCTAATTACAGACAGAATTCATCAGTGATTATTACGTTTGTTTTTTTATTTTTTCAGGCAGTAGTTGTCAGATGACGTTCAAAAACGAAGGTGCAACGTCACTGAAATCAATTTTATTGCGTGTTGACTCCGCACCGAATACAATCTCGTGTGCACTTCGCTGTGTTGAGCTCGATCGGTGCCTAAACTTCATCTACTCCAAGAAAACAGGCAAATGCAAGTTGTATACTATGTTATTAGCATATAAATTTGGTGATGGGTTGAAACTTTTACCTGGAGAGACTCTTTACCGAAATTACTAGTAAATGATCCGACGGCCTATTGTATATCAGAACAATTAACAACTCTGTTAAATAAAAACCTCATCTTGGCAGAAAAATACTCAGAAACATTGGGGATGCAGAAAGGAGTTTAAGATTATAATTCATTATTAAAGCGAATTGATCGCGGATTTTATTTACATTTGGCTGGTGTTTGTAAACACAAAATTTCAGGCAATCAGAATGCACGGACATTTCTTTGTTGACATTCTGGAGAACTTTGTTTACATTTTTTCCCGAAAATTCGTCCCCTTTCAAATTCTATTTCTAAATCAATTTTTTTGATATCAATTAGGATGGCGTAATTTTTTTATCCCGACAGGTCGGCGCTGCGAGCGATGTGACCTGAGCGACGTCATTGACGTCATTTTAGGTGTTGACGTTGCGTCATGAGAAAATGACCTGTACATTTTTCTAACAGGAATAATGACACAATAACGTTGCTATTATCGCTAGCGTATCTCTTATCTTTAAAAAAAACGTAATGAGATTAAAAGAAAATTTCATCTGCTACACGATGATATAAGTTTTACTGTCAGGTGACCAACACAAACGGGTTATTTTCATGCCAGAAATAAATGGAAATAACGTTAGAAAAACGACATTTTGGTCACAACGCTCGCAGCGACGCCGTGTGGTGCTAGTACTGCGCCGTCCTCATTTGCTTTAAATCAGGTCGGAAAGTTTTAAGATTATAACAGGTTTGGACTTAACGCAACATTTTGGAAGGATGTTCTCCAGTTGAAAACCCGGCATATAAAACAGGAACCAATCAGAACGCTCGTCTCTGTGTCTTCTCAGTAGGCAATTGAACAAGGGCACTGATTGGTTCACATTTTAGCCTTTGACACTTGACTCAGACTGGATGACTAATGAAGGATAATTGCACCACGTGACTCCATTACTTTCTCTTCTCAAATCTCGGAGAAGTGTACTTAATAAAATTGCTGGCAAACTTGAAAGCGAGATGATCATCGTCTAAAAAGCACTTGTCCACTTTAACAGGTATACTGTATATATATATATATATACCGTAGAGTCGGTTCTATAACATCAATCCAAAATTCAAGATTAGCAACGCCCATTTTACTACGTACTGGTCACATGTTGGTCAAGACTGACATTCCTGACGGGGATTTGAATAGGCCGTCAGTACTAGGCGCTGTTACGGATTGTGGTTTCATGGAATAGAGATCCATTTCACCAAGCATTCAAGAATTCCTCGGCTCTGTTGTCAGTGGTTGACAAAAGCTTTGGAGTTTGAGTGCATTCTTTATTGATACAAGTTGTATACTGCGGCATTTGACCGACTTCATAGGCCTAGTGATATCCCACCACCTCATGTCTTATTCGCAAGAAACTGACCAGGCCTTCTCCTGTGCGCCATTGGTCGATCAATGCAGGCGGGAAACCGGGCTCTGACATAGTAATGAACTGGGGCGGGACTTCGGCATATAATGTATTGATGTTATAGAACCGACTCTACGGTATATATATCCGTGGGAGTTTTAGGAACAGATCAGTTTGCGACTGGCAGCTGACAATGTAGATGTATGTGTAAGATAACCGAAGGATTTCCATCATAGCAGAAGACATTGGGTATCTAACAAGATTATTAAGAAAGGAGATATAGGTAAATATATACATGTAGGACTAAACGATTACGTCAGGAAGGAGGCAAAGGACTGATATAGGACAGACCTGATAACATTATATACGAAAGGTGAGAAAGTTAATTATAGGGACTAAAACGAATCACGAAAAAAGGCAAATGACTGAAATAGGACAGACCTGATAACATTATATACGAAAGGTGAGAAAGGTAATTATAGGGACTAAAACGAATCACGAAAAAAGGCAAAGGACTGATATAGGACGGACCTGATAACATTATATACGAAAGGTGAGAAAGGTAATTATTGGGACTAAAACGATCACGTCACGAAAAGGCAAATGACTGATATAGGACAGACCTGATCACATTACGTACGAAAGGAGAGAAAGGTAATTATAGGGACTAAAACGAATCACGAAAAAAGGCAAAGGACTGAAATAGGACAGACCTGATAACATTATATACGAAAGGAGAGAAAGGTAATTATAGGGACTAAAACGAATCACGAAAAAAGGCAAAGGACTGATATAGGACAGACCTGATAACATTATATACGAAAGGTGAGAAAGGTAATTATAGGGACTAAAACGATCACGTCACGAAAAGGCAAAGGACTGAAATAGGACAGAGGAGACCTTGTAACATTGTATACAAGGAGAGAGAGGTAATTTGTATGGGGAATAAAATGATTAGGTCATGAAGAAGGCTAAAGACTGATATAAGATCGATGTGCTTTCACCAGTACAGTAAAAACTTGGTTTGTAATCGAACGCGGATTGTTGTAGGACTGTCAACATGACAGTGCGAACTAGTATGGGGTTATAATTGGAGTGATACCCTAAAAAAGTATATTGGATTTTTAGAACTGGTTCTATACCTTGAAACTATGCCATTCTTGTAGATCTGCCTCTATAAGAAAACAAAACTAAGATTATTATATGCCTGTCAACTTCACCCTCCGAAACAGAGATTTCTCACCCCTGGATTTCTGAGACGTTCGTCGCAAAATTGGTGAAGAGGACAGCTCGAACTGGCGTAAGAACTAACAACAACTTGAAAGCCATTTTTTTTAGAAATACCGCATCTGGGTCTGTGACGGCAGATCCAAAGCTGTACGAATAAGGATTCTCAGTATGTGGCGGCACGGCAAAGCGATTCTTCTGTGTTTCATGACATTCTCGACATATTTACACAATTCTGTCGGAGTTACAAAAGTCTGTAAGGCTCTCACAAACTATGGTAAAACAATCAAGGATCTAGGCAGCGGTATCAAAACACAAGATTCTGGTTTGATAGTCCTCCTGGGCGATGATTATATAATCAAAACTTCAGGCTACCTCTTAGGTTGGACTATCTCCACAACGGGACCAGGGAGGTTCGTCGTATTTGTTGGGAGGCGGGAAGTGAAGACCGAATTAAAATTACTCACACGTTACCGTGCAGGGGGTATGGACGTGGATATATTTTGTATCTAGACAGATGGAAACGGAAGAAGGTACGTAGGCCTACATGTACAATAGTGATTTTATTAAAGGGAGACTCCACTCATTGAAAACTTTTGAATTTTTATCAATCCATAGAGACTATTGCTATGAATTGTGATGTCACTAGTGTCAATAGGCTGACGACCTTTGTAGTGAATGAGCTAACACTGTGACCGCCTAGGCCTATTGGTTGTACCTTCATAAATATGCATTGAGCACTCATGACATCATGAGTGCTGTGCAATGGTCCCCTTGGGATGCAATAAAAATACTTAAAATGATCAGTTTGCTAATTTTTTAAAAAAGGTATGTTACAGATATCAATGAATTTGAATGTATTAACGATATTTCAAAAATTCAAAATTTCACACAATGAGTGGAGTCTCCCTTTAAAAGGGCAGTTTCACTTTTAATTGAAGATTGCAATTTGTGATCCGTGGGAAAACTGAAAGAGCTATGATCTTGCAATTTGCAGGGATAATTCTGTGTTTCAGACCAATTTCAATGTACACCAATCAGTAACAAAGAAGTAATTTCTTAAGACAAAAGGATTTAAAACTCTTCGCATACAAAGGAATAATCAATTATTTTATACGATATTTGCCATATGGATTAGGGTGGCATTCATTTTGAGCTCACTTGGGGTGAGTTCTTAAAGCCTCGCTTATGTCTCCCTACGCTGTGATAGAAACAGCGTCAACAAGTTGCAACTGGTAACTTATATCGCCACCGAGTAGATAAATACCGATCGGTCGCAACTACCTGGAACTAGTTTATCGCCGTCTTTTGAGTGCTTATGTCGACACAGATTTCTTTTGATTTTAAGTAACGTGGTGACTATTCGACGCTCTACTGACGGACCTCACTGAGACAAGATTCTACCGTGCTGATGGCAGATGAAAAGGATGACGTCGAAGTCAAATTGAATGCCCGGCAGATTTGGTAAAAGGTAAAAGGTAAAAGCACGTTCTCCCTTGATGGATTGGGTTGAAAACGTCATGAAATATTCCTTTTGGGTCGTGGATGAGGTGTACAAAATTTGGTTCCAGAATATTAACCCCTTATGTAGTAATTGAGGAATCTTCGTTTTTACCTTCATGAATCTTTTGTTGTAGATGATGGACTTTAATTATTTCGAGCAGATTGGTTTAGTAAGAATCGGGCTTCCGGTCGGGTCGATGGTCGGTAGTAGATGGACTTCGATTTTTTTTCTCAATACATTGGATTGAGAGAGTCAGGCCTCTGGCCGGGTCGGTGGTCGGTAGTAGATGATGGACAAGTTGGACAGCTACGACAGTTATATACACCAGGGGCCATATTTATGAAGCCTTCGCAACTTTGCGTTGACGCAAATCTATTTTAAGTTGCGAAGGCTTCATAAATATGGCCCCAGGACAGCATTTGAAATGCTGCATTTTGAAAATTAGTCATCACTGTCCAACGGTGTAATATCTCCAGTGTTCCCCATTTGTGAGTTTTCCCCTCCTATTGTCAGACGGAATAAGCGGCGACTTGACAACAGAGCACACAGAGAATATTGTTGATCTATCTGCCAGCGTTTGCCAAACAATAAGGGGAACACACTCGCCCACAGAAACGCTGGCGGATATAACACCTGTACACAGACTAGGCTACATCACGAGTTCCTAGTGCTTGCACTCCTCGTCGCCGTCTTCAGAAAGCCCCTGAAACTGTACCAGGTGTGAAAGGAATCCAAGGCCCCCGGGAATCAAAGTCCAATCTTATTGTTTAGCGAGGGATTACAATATATGGCCAGAGAGACCATGACCATTCGAGTAACCCCCCTCCCCCTCGGAGTAACAACCCCCAGAATGAAATTCCGATCTTATAATTCGCGAGAGATTAAAATATGGCGAAGGTACTAGTAGATCATGACGACGCCGAATAACCATCCCCTTGGCTAACACTCCCCGATCATTTTCAGAAAGCCCCTAATACTGTANATAGACTTTTTTGCCGTTACAGCGAGAGGCATCGCTCGTGTCTTTTCACTGGCGCTCTGATGAGCGATATCGCATCTCGCTGCGATTGATGTTTTCACCATCGATTAGCGATTTCCCGCCGGCGAGTTTTACCATGGCTTTTTCTCTCACTTGGCGATGTCACCCGCTGTTGGCGTCTTGGATGCGATATCGCCAACAGCGTTAAAATCGCCGCGATAAAAACGCCCGTCAAAACGGCCCTTTAGCGAGGAATAAGAATATATGGCTAGAGAGACCATGACCAATCGAATATAACCTTACACCGACCATCGATCACCGACCACCGACTCCCGACCCCCATCCCTATCAACATCAAGTCCCTAAATTACCAACACCCGACCGCCGACATAAAATAAATAAATAAATAACAAAAATAAATCGCGCTTGGACCGAGAATGTTTTGAACATTGCAAACAGCCGCAGCCCCTGTGAGACTGGCCAAGAATTCCGGCGAGTGAGGGAGAATCCACCACGAGCCTAATACGAATTGCCACGATTTTATCACTTTTTTCTAGTTCGTGGGAATTCGCCCTCCTCAGTCGCCAAAGTGTGACCTAGGCTTTAGAGAAGTGAACGATCAGCTACGAATGGCCAATCGCGACGTTCGTAACGGAGCGCACGACAGTGGGAACTAAGCATTAAGAGTGATTACTTTCTGAGAAGTCAGTTTTTTTTAAACTAAGGATCAAGAAACCTGCCTGCAAGCGATTGGCAATGCAAGTTTTCAATATTTATATGACACGTATTTTCTTCCTGCCGATCTCAATCAATGAATCGATGAACTGAGCGGGAATGAAAAAAAGATTATCTTAATGCCCGTTGTACACGGTAGGATTTTCTTGTACTAAAAATTATAAATGGGGCTTAAATGGGTGTTCACAATGCCTTTCAGCAAGGCAATCGGTAGCCTATGACCGAAATCACCCTTCATGAGCCTCATTTATAATTTTTAGTACAAAAAAATCCTACCGTGTACAACCGGCATTAAACACATTTTTAAATTACAACTATTTGGCAGCAACCAATTATGAAAACGTCAAAAACCCTGGAATACAAATTTTAAAACAAAAAGGACGTGGTTACTGCCAAGCAAAATGGTTGCCGAATACAGAAATTGGTCTTAGATGGCAAGCAAACAATATGACCACTGGTTATCATCGGCCACCGTCAACGCTGTTAGTTATCTCGTTAGCTCAGTCGGCTAGCGTTTGGATACTCGCAGGTTCGCCGTTCGACTCCCGGCCGGGACGATTTTTTTCACCGCTTTTCCTGTCTCGTGTTCTTTTGATCTTTTGTTTTTACGGAAAATATTTTATACCCACCGAACAAAATTACCGAATGGTTCAGGAAAAAATAGCGGACGGGACATAGCCTAGCAAAATTGTCTAACATCGGCTATTTTCAGGATGCTTGCCACCTAAGAACGAATAAAACCTGCATTACGAAAATCCTCCCTTTACTGAGTTGGACAATTTTACCCCAAAGATCAAAGGGCCGATGTGGTAGCAATTAAGGCCGGATTGTATAACAAGTGTGATAAGAACCCTAATTAGCCCTAATTAGGGACCTGGCTGAAGCGTCAAAGTCACTTTTCTGGCAATGTGTTTCAAATTCAAACAGTATCAATTTATTTCAAATGCTCTCACTAGCAGAATACTTCAACAACGAAGAAAATCCGTCAACAAATAAATATTTTACAACGTTTTTTCCAAGCATTCATTCATTTGCGCTATTCCTCACAACGAGTATACCCCTCAGCTCTTATAATATTATAAGCATTGGTAAGAATGAACCAAGTGTTTCCTGATTGGCTGTGCTGGTGCTGTCAATCATACTCTGTGGACCCACTGTCTTTGCGATGCAATGTGTAGGAGAGGGGAAATTTTGTGGGACATGTGTGATAGTGACCTTAAGGCCTGTAAAATGCGATGAAATAGTGTCAAATTCCTTGAATACCAGGGATCTCAGCAGCACTCAGTTACATTCGATGAGGTTTAAAGAGGAGAGTAAATTCATTGAGGAAATGTCCTCAGTCCTAGTTGTGCACTTTAAAGGCCTACTTAGATTACATGCAGTGGACTAAAGCTAGATGTGGTGGAGTAGTGCCAAAAAATGAAGGCACTGTTGGTGTGGTGAGGAGAGCAGTCCATGGAGAAAATGTTCCCAATACTTGATGTATACTTTAAAGGCCTATTAAGGTTAGATGCAGTGCCAGTGTCAATGGAGAAAATGTACATGTATTTGTACACTTCGTAGGCCTATGTTATACAAATCCTTGAATAGGAATACACTTCAGCAGCAATAAGTCAAATGATGAGGTGTGACGAGGAGAGTATTCCATGGAGAAAATGTCCCTAGTATTAGTACAGTAGAATACTGTGAAGGCCGATTAGGCCCCGATTACATAGAGCTATACGCTATTCGGTATTCGGTATTCTATACGGTCAAAAATTGGACATGCACAATACGAACAAAAAGCGAATAGCGTGCCCTCAGAATAGTTTAGTCTGACGTAAACCACTCATTGAAATGGGGCTATCCAGAATATACTTCAACCTCTCGATAATAGGTGTCTCTGCTGTACTATAAGTTTTACTATCCACTTTCTGTTCATTGAGTTTCATTGTTTATCAGTTCTTTGGGAAGTTTGACCTTGTTGTGTGCAAGAAGACAAGTGCCTAAACTTCATCTACTCCAAGAAAACAGGCGAATGCAAGTTATATTCTATGTTAGCAGCATATAAATTTGGTGATGGGTTGAAACTTTTACCTGGGCAGACTCTTTACCGGAATTAATTGATCTGATACGGCCTCAGAAACATTGCTACTCTGTTTCCTGTTACGCGTAACCGAGGCCACCCCGCCACAGGCAGTGAATGCTCTCTCCCCTGCAGGAAAATCGGATGATTGATACTGGAAGTCATCACACTGCAAAATATGAAATACTCTGTTTTAAAACGTAAATAGAAGTCGTTTACACCACCTTTGCAATACGTAAAGTGGGTTCGAAGCTGGTAGGTAGCTATGTCTTTCACCTTAGAAACCCGTTTCTATTTCGTGTTCTTTGCAATAGGTAACACATATTTTATGGTGCTCTAGTTCGAATTGTAAACATTACGGTTTGTTTATTTACATGGTTGATTATAATAGTTGTTTTTCCTCGGACAGGTGGCAGCACCGTGTATACCAAAACATTAATGTTATCTCTTTTTATATCTATCGTGATAAATATTCTTGTAACTGAAATACATTTATGATTTTACGCTCAAAAACAAACAAAAAGTTGTGAAAGGCGAGATTTAATTCGATTTTATCTGATTTGTTAGTACCAGAAGTTGACAATAGGTGGCACACCGTAATGTTTACAATTCGAACTAGAGCACCTTTAAATTGAAAATTCCACCACTACGTTATATGCATTTTCTCTTCCGGAACCTGAGATAAGTGCAGATGGTTGATGGCTTTTAATTGATGGCAGACTTGGCAGTAAGATGATCATCGTGTAAAATGGAGTGGTCCACTATAACATAAGTATGCATACAGTTCTACTCGCGGGGAGTTTTAGGAATATATCATTTTAGAACTGAGGACATACATGTACGTGTAAGTAAACTGAAGGATTCTATCATGGTACAGGACATTGGGCCTCCCACAAGATTTTTATACCGGTGTACAAAAAGCGAGAACGATTACGGCACGAAGAAGGCAAAGACTGAGTAAGGACTAAACGATTACGTCACGAAGAAGGCAAAGACTGAGTAAGGATTAAACGATTACGTCACGAAGAAGGCAAAGACTGAGTAAGGATTAAACGATTACGTCACGAAGAAGGCAGAGACTGAGTAAGGATTAAACGATTACGTCACGAAGAAGGCAAAGACTGAGTGAGGACTACGATTATGTCACGAAGAAGGCAAAAGACTGAAATAGAACCGACGTGCTGTTACTAGTTTTATAAGCTTGGATTGTAATAGAAAGCTGGATTGTTGCAGGACTG
>NMRB01003734.1:35866-54114 GCA_002633025.1 Notospermus geniculatus | reverse complement strand
CTTAACATTACCCAGTTTGAAATCCGCGCTATTTTCCACACCACACTGCGCTCGAGGTACGGTACTATCTTATTCTAGCCCGCCACGAATTTATACACGTGCATTTTGACGTGGTGATTGTCAACAGCTGTCAGAATGGCAACTCACGTTAAAGACTGCGATTTACAGGTGAATTTGCAATGTACGCCATCCTATAGGGATGGAATGTTCACTTCAAAAGGAAGAGCTGAAGAAAAATCTGGTGGATGTCGATGATGGCAGAAACAAGTTGAAAGCAGGTGTCAAAGTTGATGCGAAACTGAAGTGGCTACATAACGCACGTACATGTACCACCACCTCGGGCGCAGGTGGAAAATGACGCGGATTTCAAACTGGGTAATGTGAAGGTACCTTATTTATACCCAGGACGATCCTGGGTAACAAAAAGGATTACCCAGGATTACCCTGGGTAATAATGAGGTGTACCCAGGACGACATTAACCGATTCAGCTGAGCTAGGCCCTGCTGTCAAACGGCCCATTCAGATACCCTTGTAATAAGAAACGCTCCCTGATTACATCACCTCGGCGCCAAGGCTAGGTAAACTAGCTAGGCCTACCGCCCTCCCACGCATTAATCACATACCCCCCCCCGCCGCCAGATTCTGCGCCCTGCAGCGTCTAGGCCTACGTCAGGTTCGGCGCCGCTTCATTGCAGTGGCGACCTTCGGAACTACGGGAAATGTGCAATCTCGGGAGGTTTGGCCGCGCTGTGACAGAGGATAGACTGGTTCCCGGTTCCAACATACCGTAGAGCTATGTTGGGATCGCGAATCAGTCTATCCTCTGTGACGTCAGACACGTCGATTTTGGTGTGTGGGGTCAAGGTCAAACGAGGCCGATACCGAACCCTTTTAGCCCTAGCGGTGGGTTCGGGAACCAAACTACCGCCATCCTTTTCATCACTTGAGAAGTTCGACGCGCTGTATACCATGGTACCGTACTTCAATTTATTCCTTTATATGTAGCAACACTCTCCATTGATAAGTAAGATCCTTCAAATAGGTGGATTCGAACAGTCTTGTCGCGCAGTCCTGATCGCTGACTCCCGATCAATGATCAACCTTGTCACCATGAATTAGTGCAGCGGTGTACATCGATGAATGCACTGAATGAATGCATTATATAGCCCTCATCATCTAGGCCTTGCCTAATTCAAAATTACATCTCCTTACCTTCCCCATCCTGGGAACCCAGGGCATTTCCACTCTGCATAGCGCGTTACAATGCCCTGGGGAAACCCACCCCGTTTCGTTGGGGAAGAGGGCTGTTCCCTCATGTGTACTCGCCAACTGGTAATTCACGAATGAACCATGCAATGCAGTGGGGGATCGCCACTTGATGTAATGGGCAGACATCGCGCCTAGTGCTGTAACCTATGCACATATATCTGGTGTTTTGAGTTACCGGGTACCAGTCTCATAGCAATGTATCTCATTCCATAATTTATGCATGCTGTCGGAATGATAGCTGCCCCAAACACATGAACTGGATCATACCTTCGTGTTTTGAACCCGTCGATACTTACTCGTTATCTAGATAATCCGAGAGAATCATTTTGATGCGAAGTTAATTCAGGATTATTAAAAATTGCAGGGAGTTAGTCAGCGAATCGAGGAATTTTTAAAACCGCCATATTTAGGAATGACCATGGCGGGATAGAAGCTTCGCTGTGATTGGTTGTATTCAGCGATAGATTTTCTGTCGCTACTTCCACAGATAAATGGCGCCAATTTCAACAGGGCCTCGGACGTTCGAGTAGGGGAGCGCGTTTTAGAGGACCTGTTGCAAGAGGATGTACTTTCCCATCCGTCGACAATTTAACCTTCTGTAAAATGCCTGTCTGAATTGTCTCCCACAAATACAATAAAGGATGAAATTACTGCTGTGATTGATAGCATTGGGAATCTCAGCAAGTGACAGTACAGTCGTTGAGATTATTGCCAAAGGAAGAATTCCTGTAATTGATACAGCCATTACATAGGGCGATGATAACAAATGGGAGGCAGAAAGAAATGACGCCATCAAGGATAAATAATGAATGGGCTAGTCTTAGATCCCCTACCAGGCTTGCGTACGACACTTTACTGCATTGGCTCATTACTCGGCCTTGTGATGGTATACGGCGCATCACAGTCCGTTTTACGAAGAGCTCAACTCCAAAAGCAGCAAAATGCAGCATTAGCACACTCATGATAGCAACATACGTCCATTTTCTCGTACAGAGGACCCTGGCCTTCAAAGGGTATGTAACAGATATCCATCTCTCAAGAGTGACCAGCACGACCATCCAGTGAGAAAAGGACGGGACGACAATTGAGAAAAAGGAGTGAAGTGGACAGGCTGCCTCAGTCCATGAGGATATAATATTAGGGCGGATAACTCCATAGTTGTTCAAAATTTCTTCTAGGGGTTGACAGAAAAATACAGCTGTGTCAGATAATGCAAGAACTATGAGCAATATTCTAGTTGACGCCTGGCCAAATCTACCACCACTTACCACGACTATTGTCAACGAATTCAATATAATTCCAGATATTATTATTAGAGGTAGACTTATTTTTTTGACATCAAGAAGGATATCTCGAATAAATTTAGGGGTCAACTCTGAGAAGCGTGGCGGTAGGATCCATGTCTTCTGTCCTCTTTCGTAAACATCTGTACCAGCCTAAAAATATGAAAAAGGAAATTGTGTGCAAGCTAATCTAAAAGTCCTTAGGATTATGTGAGGCATCATTGTATTATGCGCGCCGGTCATCGTATCCACGTAGTGATCGCGCTCAACGTTGCTTAATTTCTAGCGCCGAGGCCAACGCGCTAAGACAGTAGTAGTCATCACAGATGGGGAATATTCAAAATCGCTACAACGACGGTTCTTGCAGACGTTTGGCCTAAAACAAGGGGCAGGTGATGAAGTTCACAGAAAAAAAAAACGATCTCATCTCGAGATAAAATGAGTATCCAGCCTACTATTTTGTCCCTAAAATGAGTTTCCTTTGCTACTCGAACCGAGAATGAGTACCAGTTTTCTAAGGCTGGAGCCCTCTTGCATCGACTGGAGATAACTGCAACTGGAGTCTCATTCTGAAGTGGAGACAAAGTCTACTCATTTTGAGTTTTCTAAGTTCTCCAGTCGATGGGACGCACAGGGCATCAGCTGGAGAAAATTGGAAACAAACCGAGGGGAACCAAAATATGCTCATATGAGGAGCTCGGTGGTGTGGTGGTTCACAGAAAGAAAAAACGATCTCATCTCGAGATAAAATGAATCTCCAACTCTTGTCCCTAAAATGAGTTTCTTTTGCAACTCGAATAGACATAACTGGGTCTCCACTTGAGATGACATTGTCTCCAACTGGTTAAAATGATTCTTAGCTGTCTCCACCGGATTGTCTGTTGTCTCGAATCAAATAAACAAGTGATGCCGCCATATATATAAAAAAAACGTTTCACACCCAGTGGGTTTCCGAACCCAGGACCCTCTGTTCGCATGTCGGACACAAGAAACACCACACCACCGAGCTCCTCATGAGCAGATTTTGGTTCCCCTCGGTTTCATTCCAATTTCCTCCAGCTGATGCCCTGTCCCATCGACTGGAGAACTGAGAAAACTCAAAATGAGTAGACTTTGTCTCCAATTCAGAATGATACTCCAGTTGCAGTTACAGTTGCAGTCGATGCAAGAAAACTGGTAAAGCCTTAGAAAACAGGGGCCATATGCATAAAACTTCCTTAAGTTAAGTGTAAAACTTACCCTTAAAGTCTAAGGATTTCACTTTACCAAGTGCCGTACTTAAGGTAAAAAAAAAACAAACTAAGGGCATACTCAGCTAAGGGGAACCCTTAACTAAAGTATTTCCAGGAATTGTGGTGTCAGCCAATGAAATTTCAGTATTCAAGGGGTTTCCCAGATTTCTTGAGTGTTATACTTAAGGAAGGTTTCTTAAATGTAGGCTGCATGTACATGAACATGACTGCAGGCAATGCTGTAATGCACATTTTAGTATGTTAGGAACTGTGTAAAGTGGCTATTAACGGTGGAAAACAAAAAAGAGGTTATCAAATTGGTAGGACAGAAAGAGAATACGTGGTCTGTCAAATCAAAATCCTTGGCACAGTTCAATGTTATCCCACCCTAGCCTAGCGCATAATTCCCCCGGCCTATTTGGCTAGCATGCATTAAAAAACAGCATGGATAGCATATTCCAACCTGTGCCTGCCACAACTGTGAAGTTAAGGAGTCAGTTAAGGGAACTGTGACCACACTTAGAGTTAAGGGTGATTTTGAGGCTTTCACTATTCCGAAGTAGCTTTCTGCATCTCCCTTAATTTAAGATTTCCACTTTAGTGGTGGTTTGAGGGAATCTCTTGGGATTTTCATACTTAAGTAGTTTTATGCATATGGCCCCTGGTACTCATTTCTGTGTTCGAGTAGCAAAGAAACTCATTTTAGGGACAAAATAGCAGGCTAGAGACTCATTTTAACTCGCGCTGAGATCGGTTTTTTTTCTGTGTAGTAAAAGTCACAGATTGGGAGTATTCAAAATCGCTACAACCACTGTTCTTGCAACAAGGGGCAGGTGATGAAGTTTGCAAATTCGGCATTTTTGCCCAACGGTAAAAAAACGTGGCAGCTGTCAGTATGGTTAATGTTCCACTCATGCTTACTTATCCAAGGTCCTATGGTGTCAATATTTTTTATTATTAAATGTCTGGCTCATTGCCATATTACGAGATACTTATACAGTACCCGGTATCTCAAATTATTTAAATTACAGGCACATGCCTAAAAAGTGATGATGATTTTAATTGGCTGGTGGGTTTGTAAAAACGTCTGTCCGTGTGTGTTGTGGATTATGTAATGATCTCAAAGGTTTAGAGATCAAGTTTAATTAAGGCCAAGGAATATTCCTCTTGATATCATAGGCCTAACTAGAAACTGCAATGGAGCATTCGTGGTCTCAAAATACACGTAGATCTGACGACTTTTTAAAGAGCACCGATTCATAGGCCTAACTTGAAACTGCAATGGAGCATTCGTGGTCTCAAAATACATGTAGATCTGTAGAATTTTTAAGAACACCCTCCGATGAACAAACTAGAAAAACATCGTGAACCATTGAGGTCAACTCACCGTTCCAGAGTCTGATGTTTGCTTGATGGCCGAGGGCATTCAGTTGGCAATTCTGGACTTGAAACGAACGTGCATGTTTCTTGTAAAGGAGAACCTAAAAGCTACTACTTATCAGGTGGATTGCTCAAATGTACGGCACAGCTAACTCTACGCATGCGCAAGGCGCACGTTACGACCTTCTGATCTGTGGGTGTTCCCCTAGTGGGAACACGGGTTCTGGCGAGAAACTCCGCCGCCACATATGTTTTCATTATCATTGCGAGTCAACTTTTTTATTCTATTTTTCTCTTTTTTTATTCTTCTTTTCCATCTTCGACATGGACCGTCAACTACCAATGGGGAACCGGCGTGCCCAAAGGAGGCGCTGGGCAGCAACTTAGTTTTTTCACAAAAACACATGCGCTGCGACGTTGAAAACGTCACTGACGTTGCCTATCGCTCGTGACGTCAGAATCAATGACGTTGCTCTTCGACCTGTTGTTTACGTTACACACCAGGTTTTAAGTTGAAGAAAGTTGAGAAAAATTGCCCAGAGAAACTAACGCTTGGAAGTTGTTCTCTATGGCCCACTAGTATCAACCATGAAAACCGTTTAAAAATTCCAAAGCAAATTTTTGAAAAAATCTACATTTTGTTCAATTTCACAAATTGACATCTTTAGATAAAAAAACTATGCAATTTCATGATATTCATGGGACATTTCATGACCATCTGGATGAATTTTTTTATAGAGAACATCTCCCACTTGTCTTTGACTTGCCGAATTTTTTTTTCTCGAAAAATCTACTTTTTTTTGAAAATCAACGTTTTTTAAAGACCGTTTTTTTTGGCGAAAAATTGTTCAAGTTAAATGCGGTTGGTCCAAGACTAGTAGGAAAGGATCACCAATTAGAATTGCACCTGGAACTTTTTAAGCATGATTAGCTGCATTAAGCTCTCTAATTGCATGTTTCAAACTTTGTCCGTAGTCTGGATGTTTGCTCAAGTGTCTTTGACAAGATGTCGTTTCCAGTAATTCGCCAATGAGGCAGGAACCGCCTCGAATGCATGCTGAGTATCTCGCCGTAGGCCACAATTGTGTTCAAGGCAAAATGATGCAAGATGGTGAATGACCAAGTGTACTTTTGTAGTTGTTGAACATCCTGTTTTGTAGTAAGGCATCCTCGAACAAACCTATCTTCTCCTGCCAATTTTTTTCCAAACGCTTCCCAAAAGCAAAGCATGCAGTAAAAACATCGTTAAAGGAACGAAGAGCTTCTGCAAAATGGTTCAACCGGATGTCCCCCAGTCTCGTGTTTTCTAATCATGGCAAAATAGCTTTGTTCGACGATGCCTACTACAAAACAGGATGCTCAGCATCTACAAAAAGTACACTTGGTCATTCACCATCTTGCATCATTTTAACTTGAACACAATTGTGGGCTAGGGCGCATACTGAGCAAGCATTCGAGGCGGTTCCTGCCTCATTGGCGACTTACTGGAGATGCCAACTCGTCAAAGACAGCAAACATCCAGACTAAGGGCAAAGTTTGAAATAGGCCACTAGAGAGTTTAATGCAGCTAATCATGCTTAAAAAGTTTCAGGTGCAATTCTAATTGGTGATCCTTTCCTACTAGTCTTGGACTAACCACATTTAACTTGACAATTTTTTTTCTAAAAAAAGCAGTCTCTAAAAACGTTAATTTTCAAAAAAAGTAGATTTTTTGAGAAAAAAAAATTCGACAAGTCAAAGACAAGTGGAAAATGATCTCTATAAAAGATTTCATCCAGATGGTCATGAAATGTCCGATGAATATCATGAAATAGCATTGTTTTTTTTATCTAAAGATGTCAATTTGCGAAATTGAACAAAATGTTGATTTTTTCGAAAATCTGCTTTGGAATTTTTAAACGGTTTTCATGGTTGATACTAGTGGGCCATAGAGAACAACTTCCAAGCATTAGTTTCTCTGGGCAATTTTTCTCAACTTTCTTCAAGTTAAAACCTGGTGTGGTTAAAATAGTCAATATTGAATTTTCGTTTGAAAATATTTAGATACATTGAGTCGGTCCTATACTTGATTATGGACGTGTAAAATTCTAAATTCAACAGACTACTTCAGGTATATTCGGGCCAGAAGTAGGGTGTAGTTTGAGAATTAAATGACAAATAACGTTGGCTTGACTTGCGACGTCATAGTTTTTACTAAGTTGTTCGTCAGCGCCACGTCATGGATTAGTTTGCCGGCCCCTCATTATCCGCAAAATTATATTTTGAGGCACAGGTTTAAATAATCGAGACCTATCAAGCTTAACCTGTTTCCTTTTTTTTGTTTTCTTTGCGACCCTAGACATTCCATCGCTGCATTGTACGCACGTGATAATTAATTTGGAGCGCACTTCAAGAGTATAGGCCTACGTTTTTTTTCTTGTGCCAAATAATTCAGTCGAGACCTGCCATTTCATTACTTCAGACAGTTCTTTTATACAAATGAACGCAGTGAGGTCTGATAAATTCGCCTTTGCGCATCCTCGTGTGGCAAAACGTAAACAATACATTCCTTAGTTCGTCTATGACCAATTTTTTTCGAGCTGACCAATCAACGCGTCGTGTGCCATGAACGACGACGTCGGTGTGCCTAATCATCTCGTAGCTGGTCTTAAAACAGGGCCGACTAGTGGGACGGAAGATTCCCAACCGTATTAGTGGCAAGTCACTCATATATTTTATCAAAACCGGCATCCTGATGACGAAACCAGCATGAAAGAATTTATACTTAGAAGATACCTTCACTGCCTGTTCAGTCTTATAAAAGAACTGATTCGGTGTACCACGAACAATGACAAAATTAAGAGTATCAGTGAAAAAGAATACTAAAGAAATATGAGAATGATCGTAAATTGTTCCAGCATTTAGAAAGCCACTTCTTCCCAAATGTATATTTGTTTTGTTTACTATAGTTAAGACCGCTTCATCCTTACCTATGTTTCCAAAGAAAGAGAAAGCACAAAAATTGACACACAAATTGATGATAAACAGGAAGTCAATTTCCAGAATCTTGCAAATTTTCGACCCCAACCGGGGTCTTCTTCAGGCTGGCACTTTCAAGTCGTGCTACCAGAAGTGTAATGAGCTGCACTGAAAGAAATTTACTTCTCAGGATGAGTACTTTAGGGGTTTGACAGGTTTGTCCCTGAGATGAGTAGAAAGGTACTCATAATTAATTCTATTTCTGCTCACATAGTCATAGTGAGTACACAGGCAAAAATGTTGGATGAAATTTGGATATAAATCTGATAAAAATGGATATACAAATCGGCTGAAAAATGATATAGAAAATGCTATCTACTGTATAAGGTTTTCATCATGCAATTTATATCAGATCGGTTTCCTCCTATAAAGCATCATGCAGCAGAGCAAAAGTAAAGCAATGAAAATGCATGAACGGACTCAACTTGAAAGGAGTGCAAAAAATTATACCACTATCATCCATACCAAAATGCATATTTCATAAAATATCAGATGAAAATATTATGTAACCAGTTGGATGAAAAATGGATAGATCTGATAAAATATGGATATACATTTCTGATAAAAATTGGATATCCAGGCATCATCATTTTCTAATTTATCCAATTTTCATCCGGCTGATGAAAAATGGATATAGAAAATGCCTGGATATCTAATTTTCATCCAACATCTTTGCCTGTGTAGGTAAATACTGATAATGAGGTAAATACTCATTATGAGTATTTACCTACTCACTATGAGCAGAAATAGAATTCATTATGAGTACCTTTCTACTCATCTCAGGGACAGACCTGTTAGTACCCTAAAGTACCCATCCTGTGAAGGAAATTTCTTTCAGTGTGGATCCGAACATTACAAGTAGAAAGATTTTCTTTTTACTTGAGATGTTGGGATCCAGGGGCCGTATGCACAAAACATCTTAAGTGTAAAATGTTCCTTAAACTATTGTTCCAAACAAAAGATAAGGAAAATTTTACACTTAAGATGTTTTATGCATACCGCCCCAGCTCATTACACTTACCTATGTTTCGTGTACATGTATGGTAAATAGTGAGAAGCATTCTGTCGAGACACATGACGTACATGACATGCGTGCTAAAAAGGCGATGCGAGTAAATGCCCTCCCATTTCTGTTAAAGTCGCAGAAACCACCGCACTCGCCTTTCTTCGGCAATAACAAATTTGCCGTCACTTTCCCATGCGTAAAGTCGTAAATTTTCCCTTCTTGAACTGAACATGTTGTAGACGACACCGATAAATATTGTACTAAAATAAATGTTGAAACCACCGTCCATTTAATTTTCCTGCCGCGCCTTTGACAGTAAAAGGACGAGTTAAAGAGAAGACCGAATCGCAGGGCTTTGGAATAGTTAGGTAGGGGGCTATATACGATTACCCGTAGTTCAAAGGATGGGAATTCGATATAACCTACGAATAATACAGGTGTAGTCGGATCCAAATCATGTAAATGGACAGACACTAGCCGATGTACTTTATAGGCGGCGATCCCAGGCACCACTGAAAGACGGTGAGATAGGCGGTAGTGTTGTGCGTTTTCCTGAAAATACATGTAGTGAGGTTTCGCAAATCTGACGAAACACGAAGTACGAAATACGAAATTGGACTTCAACTTCATGACGTAATGTATTTCTGGAGATGATTGGTACCACAAATGTCTCTGCCGCCAGTGCATCTTTTAGCATATCATGTTAGACCGAGAGAGTTATGGTGCATCTTGAAGTCCTAAATTTCCACTTCGTAGATACGAAGTGGAGACGAAAGATAAATTTCAAATTCTAATATAAACCGTAACTCTATCGTCTAACGTCATACGCTGAAAGACGCTCTTGCAGCAGGCGAAATTTGTGGTACCAACTATCTCCTGAAATACTTTACCTCATGGAAATGAAGTCCAATTTCGTATTTCGTACTTCGTTTTTCGTCAGATTTGCGAAACCTCCCTAATAACGAAGTCACAGTTTTTACAGAAGGGTATATTCATACAGCATTTTAACAAGTCGTGCATGTACACATATCAGTGTATAATGGACACAGTGCATTTTTCAAGTCGTGGGTGCACAGTTAAACCATATTTTCTTGATTCTAATATCGGTTCCCGTGGAAAGTTTGTTCGTTCACGGATGGAAGTCACATGCTATGGAATCATAAAGGAATCAAGCATAAAGGTTCAACTCACAAATCAAGCATTTTATAAATGTGGATAACTATCCCTTTAAACATGAACAGACTTGCATTCTGACTCTTCCATATGATAGGCAAGACCCTTCTGCATGTTTACTGCAAATTTTGTTGAATTCCGAAAAGCTGATCTTATGATAGAAAAGGACTGAATTAATGAGAACCCCACGAACGATGAGAGCGCAGGGTCATCTCTGTACATTTGAATAGGCAAACGTACATTTGCAAATGGAACACTAATTGTGCTGAAAATAACTCTGTTGTCCTCAGAAATGGATTTCAAGGCATCAAGTTGACAGATTCATGTACCCGTTCACCACAAAAAAGGTGAAGCTCGTGCTGATTACGTAAAGCCGAAATGCGGGCAGTGAGAGACATCTGGTGGCAAGACATGAAATGTATCCTCAGTTAGTTCGAGGTTAATCGTTCGCAGTTAATTCTTTATGGTTGATTCCTTTATGATGGAATCCAGAATGGATCCCATTTTTTAACAGTCAAGTAACACTGCGCTTCTTAATTCGCCGAATGAGTCTCGAAACATTTATTTAAAGAAATGTACTACTGAGCATTGAGGGGGTGGAAAAACAGTTTGGGGCAGGTCGCCATGTAGAAAATTCACATCGGTCCAAAATATCCATAACAGACAGCGTGGGAACTGATTCGTAAAGCTCCGATCACCACTACCAATAGCCGTGATGTAAAGTGCACATCAAGTATAAAAACGGATCCTCAAATCCGTCTATGATACCTTCTTCTGGTACATTCGAGCACCTTGGTGTTTAAATACATCCGTCTTCTGTAAACACGGTACCCTCCCTTTACTGATCTGACACGCGGTTGTCATTTCATAAGGCAACACAAAAAATGCTGTACATTTCAGCTTGGAACACATGACGCCACATGCGAGCAACGAAACAATGTCCTGATGTTGTACGTCCGATTCTAAAAGGCCCCAGTCGTGCACGACTATCTCAAATTTTTCGTAAAAAATAATTTTCCTTGTCATGATGTCGAATAACACTCAATATATTGTGATACGCTTGCGGTTAAGAGGAACATTGTATCATCATAACTTTACCGCCTGCATTCCACTGTATGGTGCTTACACACGTAGCACACCTGAGAGGCTGGTAGCTGTAGCATTCCACTATCTCACACCTCAAGTAAATTTCCTTGGATGTCATTGGCCAAATCCCGTCACATGATCTCCGAGAATTAATTTCGATATGTCCACCTCTGATATCACCAAACATGGGACATATCACGATATGTCCCATGTTTGGTGACGTCAGAGGATATGTCCCACGGCTGAGTCTTATAGGCACAAACGTGGGACATTTCGCGATATGTCTCACGGCTGTGAAAACTGTATTCTTATATTCACAAACCCTTTCTCTGCACCATCCCTATAATGGACTTTCGGTGTGAGATTGTCGGGAGACATAGCGAATGTCCCCCCGCTGGGACGATATGTCTCCCTCCATTTCGGCCAACATTTTTATAATATCGTACCTCAAGAGAGAATCCGTAAATATGATTGGCCGAGACGCGTCACGTGAGCGGTGAACTTTTTTCAACGTCTCCCGCCCAAGATGCAAAGTCCCCCGCTCACGGAAAACAAAATGGCGGACGTTATTTTCGTTTGACCGCTTCGAATATTTGAAGTTGCATATTAGGCTATCGAGCTCCGATTAAATCCTATTCCGGTGTCGACTGGCGTAGTATCAGCATGTTTAGCACGAATACATCAAAAAGGTTGAATGTAATAGCGGGAATAGGATGTTCAACATTCATAAATTCTAGGCCTACCGGTCCGCACAGCCCATGTTGATGTCAGCGCCAAAGGCTGCCAAGTTTAATCGCAGCAGCACTATGCACGTGGAGTGGACTTCCAAGTTTAACAGTAGGCTACTGTTACGCAATGTAGGCCTAACAGAATGATATTATGTCACATTTGGAAGGATATTACCACGTTTCCTTCGTCATTTAACTCACTTAGGCCTAGACTAGCACAGCTTTTTACCCAGTAGTCTTGAACGTTAGTTGGGGTGTTGATATTTTTGGTGACTGGGAGGGGAATGTCGATGGTCGTCAGCTGCCCCTGCATTCAGAGAGACTTTAGTGAAAAGTCTCTCTGAATGCAGGACAGCTGACAGGGATCTGTGGTTGTAAGTATTTATTAGCAAATGCAGATTTGTAGGGAAATGGAAGGGCTGGGGAGATATTCGTCCTGCGAGTAAAAGTGTTCAGCAAAAAAAAAAATAAACAGAGAAACAGACGCTGTAAAATCCTCTGTTATTTCTAACAGTGTAGCCCTGCTCGTGGGGCTATCACAAATAAGACTATTGAAAATAATAATGATATGACGACGAACGCAGTAGAAGAGAAGTCATGCGGGGTATGAATCGATGAAGCTGAGTTAGAATTCTCATAATAAATGTATCATTACCACCTAGACATGAACGAATGAACTTCCTGATGGTGTCTGAGCGCCTTCCCTCATATAAGAGTGTAATTTCAAATGCTGAAGTTGTTGCATTGGTAAACAATTGTGCGAAATCGATTCAATTTTGGCACAAAGTATACTTCGCTGGAGACAACAAAAATCTATTAATGTTGAAAAAGACACACTAATGTATATCTGTAAACCAATAAATCAATCAGTAATATACAATATGTTAAAACTTTTTCTATCATCATGCAAATTTCTCAGATAATGATTTTTGTTTGAAGAAGCTTTACAATTTACGAAAAGGGCCTGAGCAGCTGTTTTCGACGAAAAGCAATCGTTTTAGCTAGGGCCTACATACTGTATAATATGACTTATCCGGCCACCGCGGCCAACCTGCGAACCACGGGAATTATTGACTATACACGTTCCAGGCCAAGTTATGAAAGGCCTAGTTAGGGTTACACATCACTTGTGAGTTTCTTTTCAACGGCAGACCGCAGTTTTATTCCACAGTAGGGCTAGGTTTAATTGACGTCATTTACAAATCGTACTGGTCAATTCATTTTGACAAAAGTGAAACTGACCCTCACCGCGGGATATCCATTACGATGCTCACCAGGCGTAAGACGATTTCCATTGAACATGTAACCCTGACTAGGCCTTTCAAAACTTGGCCTGGATCGTGTATAGTCAATAATTCGCGTGGTTCGCAAGTTAACCGTGGTGGCCGGATAAGTCATAGGCCTGCATCAACGATAGGTCAAACCAGAACTACACATCCTTCGTAATTGAAGGAAATCATCAGCCAAATCATATTGTCGGCATACCGATGGTAACGCACCTGTAATGCGTGGTCAATGCATTTACCATTAGAAATGGCGAGATGCCCGTGCTCGTAGATTGGTCCCAGAGTTTCGTTGGAAGGAAGCCGTTCGGACACAACATACCCCTAGCCTATTGCTTCAAACCATAACGTTTTCGTTGCGGGTTGACCATGATAATGGGGAGGTTTCGAAATCAAACGATAAACCAAAACCTTACGACAACGTTATTTTTCATACCACACATTAACCAGATTTTGCATTGCATTTTCGGTACAAAAATAAAGTTGTCGTTAACGTTTACTTTTATCGTTTGATTTCCAAACCTCCCTACTTTCAGGGTTTGGGGTACTGAAAATATGGGGGGTAATTTCGCACGATATTTCAATGCAGCCACTCCATATAATTATTTCTGTGTCAAACAGAATATTTAAGTGCGTTTACTCGATATTATATCTATATGATAAATGGAGAAAACTGGGTTTTTAAACATCTACTTTTACCTTGTAACCCCGCGCTGATCGGTCAATTCCAGGCACGTGACCCGATAAAACAACTGTGAATCTTTAGACATGCACCCGTTGCAGTATAAGAATACTGGGATGCAACATAAGTACCACCCTTGTTGGTGAAGTTGCATATCGTATTGATATAATACATTTTAGCACTAACAAAGCAATTACATGTAACATGAATTATTTTCCATAATAGCATAAAGGAATCAACCATAAAGGTTTAACTGCGAACGATGAGCTCACTGAGGGTTACACTTCATGTGCTGCTACCAGATGTCTCTCACTGCCTGAATTTCGGCTTTACGTAATAGGCACGAGCTTCAACTTTTTTTGTGGTGAAGGGGTACATGAATCTGTCAACTTGATGCCTTGAATTCCATTTCTGAGGATAACAGAGCTATTTTCAGCACAATTAGTGTTCCATGTGCAAATGCACGTTAGCCAATTCAAATGTACAGAGATGACCCTGCGCTCACCACATCGTTCGTGGGGTTCTCATTAATTCAGTCCTTTTGTATCATAAGATCAGCATATCGGAATTCAACAAAATTTGCGGAAAAGATGCAGAAGGGTCTTGCCTGTCGGGTGGAAGAGTCAGAATTCAAATCTGTTGAGGTTTAAAGGGATACTCTCCACATTTACAAACTGCTAAATTTGTAAGTTGAACCATTATGCTTGATTCCTTTATAGTCAATAGTATTGCATCCGAGAGGACATAGCCCACTCTTACCGGTGAAATTAAAAACAGATCTGCTAACATTGTACCTCACATCAGCTTAATATTTAACTTCATAAATCACCTGTCAATAATGGTTATCTTCTGATCCAGGGGTTATCGGAACCAGGGCGCAGTTTATATTTTGGGAAGAGTGGGATGACCTGCCTGAGGAGCTTGAATATTATGTAAGAATGTGATTTGCAAAAAAAAGAATATTTGTAGAAACAGAAGCTGAATGGCAGGTGCCCCGCCAGCGGCACAATGATTGCACCAATGCAGATGAAAGTACTGTAGGGGCCTACACCGGTAGGCCTAGGCCTATCAGCATTGATGAGTGAGAGGGTGCATTGTGCATGAAGCCAATGCACCCTCTCACGAAATGAGGGAGCTTGCAATTGTGAAATTGGAAGTGGACTAGGCTAGCCTCCTGAGCAGCGGGTTTGGAAATGTCAAATGGAGTGTTGTGTTACCACAGGAGGTTGTCAAAAAGTGACTTTGTTTTGTGAACGATTTTATTGATCAACCTGTATATACACCCCGTACATAGCAGAAAACGTCACGTGGACTATCCACATTGGCGAACATGTCCGAGTTGCTAAATTTCATGTGGAGTGCACAGAATGTTCATACGTCATCCAAAAACCTGTCTGGTTGGAAAATGCATGACGCCACGAAATCGACCTACTTATCATCATACACAGAAGCTGCCGCGTCATCAATCCTTGACCTAATTCGATCAAAAGCAATTTCCAACAAAAAGTCAAAGTTCTTCAAAGACAACGTGAATCATTACCTACATCAGTTAATAGTATCTCAATCATTCCAGGCGAATAGAGCTTTCAAACTTGGCCTGATCATTGAAAACTGGCCTCGCACAATGACAACGACCCGAAAAGAACACTAAACCATTTTGAAGTGATCCTCAAAAGCCATCGCCGTGTTATGCGGCGGGTTCCGGGATCACTGCGTCCAGTTGGCGGCGCATACAACGCAGCCCATCGGTTTACCTCTTTCAGTGCTGGACGACCCCCCCCCCCCAGGCTCTTCCCATCACTTGCNGCCAATGAAAAAGTGTCTCAGGCCAGCTTGGTTACCGGTTGCTCGGTGCTCTCATTGGTCGACTCTCTCAGCGCCACCTGTTGACCTAACGCGGCGAATCTTACGAAGTTAGGCAGTTGTGGAGAGCGGGTAAACCGAAGGGGGCGCGGACCACAACTGCGTAGGGAGTTTAGCTCCGGTAGGCCATAACTCATGTTTCCTGTACGTTTGGAGTCACCATATTTAGCTCTCTTCCAATTGTAGTTACCAAGGATTTTGTCAGATTTCATCATCTCCTAGGTCAGATATCTCCCTTATGGCAAACTAACAAGAATCTTTGCGAAATGACTTATAGACGGACGTATACGTGCCCGACGTAAAACCTAAACTCGCCAGTGGCGAAGTTTCCCAGTAGTATTACATGTAGTGCATTATCCACGGGGCGTGATGTGTCCGCTTGGCGAGTTCGTGACCTAAGAGATTACTTATGCAAAAGTTGCCAGACCCATTAAATTCCAGTGTCGTGATTGGCCGCTACTACGCCTTGTCCGATGTTAATCATGTTCGGCAAGGCAGGGAATCCGTTTTCTTTGCAGAGCTTCGACCTTGTACACTCTTGTAGGAAAGTAAAAGGACAGCTAGTTTTCCTAAATATCTCAAAAACCATTGGAACTACAGCAATGGTATTTGCACCCAATCTGTAGCAACATGTTGGGCATAGAACCATGGTGTTTTGACAAAAATCAATTTTAATTAATTAAGAGAAAAATGACATTTTGTAAAATGACTTTTTCACAATTTTTGAAAAATCGTCCGATTTCAAATTTTCTTTCTTCATTACATTCCACTTGCCTGACTGACCAACATCTGCAACTTTTCCCTTTTAAAATATCAAGAGAAAGTGCCTCTTTTTGCATTTTTCAGCGAAATAAATCCCACTCAAACAGTCAAACAGACAACACCTCTAGGGCAGCCCCTCTTAGCCGGGAATCTTGTTGTCATAACAGACAGCGATCAACCAAACCTGTGGTCTCCCAAAACCCTTGTTATATTGACAGTATGACATAACTTCCTTTTACAAATAAAAGCCAATTCATGGTATTGGTGAGGTTTTGCACTGAACAGACATGGGTTGAAGTCAGTGTCACTTCTCATTTGGTGCATAACGTGAGAACTGAACTGGAACTGTCCCAGGCCTGCTCTTCAGAGTATCAAATCCTAAAGAGGGGCTGTCCCAGAGGTGTTTCCAGATGACTGTCTGAGTGGGATTTATTTTTGCTAAAAAATGCCAAAAAAAGGCATTTTCTCTTGAGATTCTAAAAAGGATAAGTTGCAGATGTTGGTCCGTCAGACAAGTTAAATATAATGAAGAAAGAAAATTTGAAATCGGACGATTTTTCAAAAATTGTCAAAAAAGTGACTTTATAAAATGTCATTTTTCTCTCCATTAATTAAAATTGATTTTTGTCAAAACACCATGGTTCTATGCCCAACATGTTGCTACAGATTGGGTGCAAATACCATTGCTGTAGCGCCAGTGGTTTTTGAGATAATCGAGAGTTTAAGAAATCGGCCCGGTAACGATAACACTAACGATAACGCTATTTCTGCCGTACATTTGCAATGTAAAAAATAACGTTAACGTTAGTGTTATCGTTAGCGGCACGATCTCTTAAACTCTGTATTAAGAATAACTTGCTGTCCTTTTACTTTCCTACAAGAGTGTACGTTTTGGTCGTACTTTGTACGCGCTGGACCCCTTGTATTACGTTGTACGTACGTTTTGCATGTGTTGTTGTACGGACGGAATCAAAGTGCCATTGTACGGAAAATATGTCTTTGTACGGCCAAAACTGGCCATAACTACGCACATAATTGTAATTTGTATGCACGATGATGTTAATGATTTAAAATCTGATTTCGTTTTTTCTCGTCCATTTCACTATTTTAATCATGTTAGGCTTCCCGATTATCCTGCGCCCGTTCACTCGATACTCATGTCCGACTTGACAATGATCAATGAGAAAGGGAGAATACGCTACGTGTAACACAAATCTCCCAATCTCGTTCCCAGTCTGCCATAGTGCTAAGTCATAGGTCTATCATTGAACTTTTGACGACTGCAGATGCTTGGTAAGAGGTTTCGACGCAGTTCGGGAATATTCGGTACCGGTACCGGTGTTGTTCGGAAAACAAACATGGCGACCGACGACGACGATAATGATGAAACCCAAAGTTTGGAGGAAACCCACTCATGCAAAGAAAAAGATGTACCAACAGTGTTGGAAAGCCGATTATGCGAATCTCCCCAATTGCCAGGGA
>NMRB01003734.1:19747-33080 GCA_002633025.1 Notospermus geniculatus | reverse complement strand
CCGACACAGGGGGCATTCTGCATCAGCGGGCATTCTGATCTATGATAGTTGTAGTGAAAACTACTGCCCTAGATACAGATTGCCCGGTGGGCAATAAAAAACGGCCTACGGCCGTTTTTTATTGCCCCACCGGGCAATCTGTATCACCGGGCAATGGTTTCTACTACACCGGCACAAAGCCCACTGCAATATTGCACAGTTGACTTACCGATTGCTGCGTTAGGATTACAAGGCACTCAGAGTAAAAAGCACGTAGGGCTGGTAAAAGCTGCGGAGGGAAATGCCACAATGCAGCATTTCCTGCCAAATGCTGGGTTTTCTGAGACAGACAAGTGTGTGATGAGAGCTGAAGCAATGTACACCGAGTTAATTGTCCATTTGAATTTGCCTTTGAACGTTGCGGATAAGTTCCCACATGTTCATTTTACAGTATTTCCGGATTCCAAAATTGCAAAGCGCTACAAGTGCTGCCGTGATAAAACTACTGCACTGGTGAATACACTAGCCGAAGAGGAAGTATCATGTGTGCAAGAAGCAATGAGATCAGGGCCATTTACATGTATTTTTGATACTGATGGAAACGGTGAAAAAGAGAAACAGTTTGCAGTTGTTACCACTGCTGATCTCCCAACATGCCCAAGAAGGTGTAAAAGTGCGACTGCTGTCAGTTCCAGTGTTTTGCAGGGAACGTGCTACTGGTAATTATACCATCCATTTAATGTTTTCTTCACAGCGAATTCGGGGATCCAGGGTTTGAAATAATCTTCAAAATGACGATCTGATTTGCGATGTGCAAAATGTATTGGCAGTTGATTACCTGTATATCCAGTCTACACTCCTCTCGCAGTGTTTTGTTTCGCTCCGTACCTACGCTTCACAAACCACTGCTTCGAATGGCCGGTATTCTGCCGATTTACCACCAGATGGCACCACTACTGTTCCCGCTGTTGCGCTGGAGAAAGTGTTTTAGGATTTTGCTCAGTTGCAGCCTGATGACGGGCGCTGATTGGTTGGACAAGCTGTGTATATTCAGTCACCACAAATGACCTCTGCTGATGTGTTAACTGCACCATGTCGTGAAATGACCAGGAGAGAGCCAATGAGATGGCAAATTTTGTATGCCTGTGCTTATGTAATCAGTCAAAAAGCCTATTCGGCAGAGGATCTTGGAGGAATCCTCCATGAGAGGATTTTGCTATGAAATTCACGATCGGAAAACATGCAGCAATATTGTCATTGTACCCCACCTCAGTTAAACAATGATTGTGCAGCCATCCGGCACTGGATTAACTTGCAGTTGGTACGAACTGATAGTTTATGCTCTGGTGCATTAGATAAAACTAAATTTTTATGGCTATGGTATTTGGTTTCCCCACAATCACGTTTTTTTGTAACTGTTGCGTTTTTTTCTGGAACACCCTGTAGTTACGATAGCAAAAACGATAGGCCTACCTATTTGCAAAATCGATTACTTGCATTCTCATACAGGTTACAATTTTATTGAACTTGTCAACAATCTTCATTCATCATATCTCGGTTGAGATATGAATACCATTGCAAAAACAAAGTTGAGGAGTCAAAACCGATCCGGATGACAAAAATTATTACCAGGAAATGTAACAACGGAAAAATCCAAGTGGTGTGTGGATGTGTTGGGGAATGGGCTGCAAATTATCACGTTACATCCAGACACCAAAATCAGTTTTATCTGGGCAGTCTATCCGCCCGTCATTGCGGCATCAAATTTAACTCTGTCACGACCGAGGGGAATTGTAGTGTATCTCTATCAAATGATAGCTAAAGGACTTCTTACAGCAGTCATGAAAATAAAACTCGTCACACAGGTTTATTTATTCAACTTGGTTATTTCTTACAAAGGATTGCTGCCATTTCAGCTGAGTGATAATCATTTTTATGACAATACTCTGAGGATTGTGTCAAGCTTAATCCGATTTTGCCATCATATCCTTATGAGAATATAAACGGAAGAGAGAGGTATTCGATGTGCTGCAGGGCAGATTATGTGCTGATTTTGCTCGATAAAGGCCTTACGCCACTCGCTAAAATAGTCCTTAGAGATCTTGATCCAGAAACACTGACCCTCCAGAACAGTAACTATCCAAACTCAGCTAATGTTCTCTTAACCCGATGCTCTATTTTAGCCATACCGACTGTTCAGTCTATTGCCCATCCTCGCACCCAGGGTCTTCGCAACCGGCTCCCCAACTCGCGCTTGGTTCATACCCTGGCGACATCCATGCCATTTCTTTGGAGAAGCAGCGGAGTTCTGAACTCCGCCGAATCCAGCCAATCACAGTGAAGCTTCTATCCCGTCTTGGTCATATCCGAGAATGGCAGCTGTGAAAATTTCTCGATTCGCTGGACTTGCTGCGATTTTGATTGTTTCTGAATTAACTTCGCCTCAACATGGTTCTCACGGATTATCTAGATAACGAGGACGTGTCAATGGGATCAGAACACGAACGTATGATGATCCAGTTCATGTTTTTGGGGCAGATGTCATTCGACAGCGTGCACAAATTATGGAGTGAGATATAATGCTATGTGCCTGGTATCCGGTAACTCGTAACACCAGATCTATGTGCAGACGTTGTAGCACTAAGGCACGATATTTGTCTATTACATCAAGTGCCATTTCTCCACTGCTGTGCATGGTTTTGTATTTCATTTTTCCGTCAGGGCCGACGCTATAGCATTATTGGCCCTGGTAAGTACGGAGGAGCCATCACAAGCTACTCATGTTCCTCACTTGGATGGGGTATTTTACTTCCCCTTGCAAAGACACAAGGTACAAGGCACCACGGCTTACTGTCCCATGCGACGGACGTGAAGAGCCGGGAATGAAATCCCATATGGCCCGGGCTGGATTCGAACCCGGGACCTGCCGCTTGCTAAGCGGACGTGATAACCACTAGGCTATCAGGCTTTATTTGTGAATTACCAGCAAGTACACACGAGGGAATGTCCCTCTTCCCCACCGAAACGGGGTGGATGTCCTCAGGGCATTGGGGGAGGGTAGGCTACGACCGTAAATGACCTGCGATTCTCATGATGTCTATTGCCACGAAAACATAGGGCCGTATTCTAGAACGTTCCTTAACATTAAGGTCCACCTTAAATCTAGTGTTCTCGATGGTTTTACAATAGACTTAAGGTCGACCTTAACATTAAGGAACGTTCTAGAATACGGGCCATAAAATTATTATTTTTTGCTTGATTTGAAAAATTCTAACACATGCATGTAGTTGATATACATGTACCATCAACTTACCGTTCATTAGTTACACTGTACACGTCTTTGTGTTGGATATTTTACTTCATAGCCAAAGTCATTCGGCCTTTTTATACACGGTGCGGGTGCATTCCGGATCGAGACTAGATCGAGGAGGGTTCGGTTATTTTTCCCCGTGTAAAGCGAAACAACTGACCTCCACCTTCCTCGGGCCAGTTCAGTCCGCAGTCTCGGGAAGGTGGAGGTAGGTGCAGGCCGGTTATTCTCTCGTGTAAAAGCGAACCGACCTCCACTGGCCTCGTGCGGGATTGAGCACGTTACCTGAGTGACATCACTGGCGTACTTGCTGTAAGTTACCTGTGAAGTAATCACGCGCGAGATTTCTCAAGCACTGCTCATGCTGTTAGAAGCATAGTTTATCGATTTTTAGTGATTATTTCCGGAATATTTTTTACTTACGATAACTGTAAATGTTGATACACGCCATCTAGTGGCACGCATTTGAATGAACCGACCTCGAACTAGTTTACTCAAGCATTTGACCTCACCCAATGTTGCCATCCCAAGGTTGGTGCTTGCATGACGAATAAAGGATGATAAACAGGAAGTCAATTTCCAGAATCTTAGCAAATTTTCTAGCCTGGTTCCCTGGCCACCGTCGACATGGCGCTGCGTAGACGGAGGCCAGGCAGTAGCCGTTGAATTTGATTGAGAAGTGACGTCATGCGCAGGAGACTAAGCCAGCCTACCGATTCTGTGTAATCGATTCGACCAAGTAAAAAATACTTCAGACTCATAAATGTACGTTCTTTTTACCAGTGCTGTATGTAACTAGTATGAATTAGCTAAATCCATATTTTTCCTCTATCATTATTCCCAAATTCACCCTTTTCATTGTCAGATTAATTGACGCTATGAATCCCGAGGCCATACCCTTTCCCCTGAATTCAGGGGAAAAGCAACGGCTACTGCCTGGCCACCGTCTACGCAGCGTCATCTGGACGGTGGCCAGGGAACCAGGCTACAAATTTTCGACCCCAACCGGGCTCTTCATCAGGCTGGAACTTTCAAGTCGAGCTACTAGAAGTGTAATGACGTATAAAGGATTTGTTCGGGTACGATGAGAAGGACCGGGCAACTAACCGTGTCGTCAGTGCGTGTGATATCGATCTGCTACGCATAAAATTTCTCCTAGAAACTCCGCTAAGTTCACAATTAATCTATTCGTTGTCGTCATGAATGTCAAAGAATTCTATCTCTTTTTCATGCTTTTTACATGTACGACTGGGTGTAAGTCGTGTACAGTCAAGTGTTCAGGGAACCCGGATATATTTCTGACTAAGTTAGACGGCGAGGATAAAAATATCAGGTAGGCCTACTCCATCGCCGTTTTCAATTTTCTCCGATTAAGTCCCTATACACGACAATACGTTCACAGCGAAGCACATCAAGCCGAAATTTCCGAACTTCATTAACTTTCAACTATCAGGCCAACGTCTATCGCAGGCCGGAGTGGACATAATTCTGAATTAATATCCACATTAATTCTAACGAAATAACGAATTAAATCGACCAATAGAATTTGATTTTTATGTCAACATTAATCCAATTTATTGTCGACATTAAACCGATTTAATTCCACCATTAATTCGATTTAATGTCCACATTAATTCAAGCAGCTACTTCCGCCGATAAATGCACATTTGACCAATCAGAGAAGACATATCTTGAAGACATTTCTTACCTCACCGCATGTAGGAAACCTACATGCATTCAAAAACGTGTTGGGCGAAGAGGTTCCCCGACCTTCAATAAATTTTTCAGGAGCTTATAATCAGAAGACGTCAGGAGCTCCCCTACGTGGGTTACTTACATACATATATGAATACTGTTCATGTCATGTATTGTCAGATGGTGCCTTCACTAAAACTGCTCTCATTTTTACACCTTTTGAGATGTTTCAAAAAATTCTTTTTGCATCGCATACCTTTCATCAGCACGGAGGGCTGTACAGAGGGATCAAAATACATGTAAATGATTTTCCGCAAAGATACCGGTATCACAAAAAATCTTTTTTTCACCATTTTGGGTGACTAGTTAGCCAATTAAAGCTAGCAGAGGATGAATTTTGAGAAATCCCTCTGTGCAGCCCTCGGGGCGACTTTGATACACCTTGTGTCCAAAGGCTGGCCTCTCAAACCTAATTGGATGCAAGTGGCGTCAAATCTAGTGAAAATAAAGGGTAGTAATTAACCTTCGTTAATTAGTGAAACTGTACTTAATATCATGTTGCTTTTTACATAAATCGACAGATAAGAGATAAATTCATCATAGAAAGGCAAGAAAGCCATGATATTTCCCAATACCCTCAATTTCTGTAGCACAGATTTCCATGATCCCAAAATTTTCGCTTATGTATCGGTAGAGCGTAACGGACTACAGGCACACACACACACACACTCGGGGGGAGACGGACGCCACTCAGTACACATGTACACGCATGGAAAAAAGTAAATAGACAGCAGTTTTTTCTTGAATATTTCCAAACCAATGCAATGTAGGACACTGAGCCATGTGTGATAGCAAATTTTCCTGGCTTATCTGATGATATCAAAGTCCTGAGAATCCAGTGAAAGCCACCTTTGACAGAAGGAATTTTGTGAAGTCATGTTTTCGTTACTTTCTTATTTGCAGGTTTTCACTGATTTTTTTTTAGCAGTGTGTTCCTCTAATCGAGGGCTTTCATATCGTATCTTAAATTTTTAACTATTATAATTAGAACGGTAGTTTTAGGCCACAGTTATCTAAATTATTATGTCCCAATATCCTAATTGTTTTCCTTCTTAACTTGGTGATTTAATTTGGAAATTCTTGGAAGTTTTCTGTGAAAGAAAATACGTATCTGTGGCTGATGATGCCTAGATTCATTTGCATATCCTTATAAGGCAGTTAGAAATGCCAACAAACTGCGCACAGCTAAAAACTGCAGCCCATCTGGTTTGAAGTTGGTTAATCAGCTGGCAATCATTGACAAAACAATGGAAACACAGAACATTGATTTGATAAATAGAGATAGTGGAAAATTAGTAGATATGACACGTCTTATATCACTGGAAAGTCTTTGAAGTAAGCTTTCATACTGTGAAAAGATCTTTCCAATATAATTTTCATATTGTTTGAGATATGATGAGTTAGAAGTTACGTGAGGTGATTTCCAGGCAATTATCCCCATTTCCACCATGCTAATCACTGAACGTGTGGTACCTTTCACCAACCACCATAGATGTCGTTATAGAAAAGGCAGAAGTGTACGTATGCAGTATTACCTTAGATAAATGTAATCCTGCATGGCCTTCACTTTTACCGATATAACCTGTACACCTCACAACTACGGACCGTCGTGCAATGTGGCATAGGCCTACTCCACGCAGCGTTGAAATTTTTTGATACTAGGACGAAAATTTTAACACTGCCATTGACGCTAGATCGCCATCTTGACAATCTTGACGTCATCGTCGGTGGGGCCGCCATGACGTGACGCGAACTTCTTTTCAAAATGTTATTATTTTTTGCAGAAAGTAATATCTATCCTGTCGAAAATGAAACAGCTACCGTACTTTATATTTACACTACCGATGTTTGTATTTAATGTGTATCGGCTCTATACCCTTGTACACCTATCTACAACAGATCTATATAAACGAGGTTTCGCAAGCGCCCGGTTAGGCCCTACGACGACGTTTATTTCTATTTTGTTGGTATACCCAAACAGATCCAAAGAGAAGGCGAGCACAAAAATCGACACACATATGATAAAGTATATAAAGTCAATTTCCAGAATATTTAGCAAATAATAATATTGGCCCAAACAATAGATAAACGTTGTCGTATGGCCTAACCGGTCGCTTAAGAAACCTCACTATTGTAAGCGTAGAAAACGACGTGATGGGAAACCGCTGAACAATTAGAAGAATTTCTACTGTTCGCTCCGCGCTCGCACTACTTTTCAAGATGGAAACCTAGCGTCGATACTAGGGGTGATATTCTCAGATATCGCCACCTAGCGTCACGTTTGATAATGTGGTTCCTCCAATAGGGAAGTCCCACTGAACCAATGGCAGGGGCGGCTCAGAATCATGGGAAAGAGGGGGCACAGCCAGCGCACATCGTGGAAAACCTCGGTCAAATGTTAACGTTTTTCCAAAATTTCGAAATTCCCCGGTCAATTTTAATGATTTTCCACAAAATAGAGGGGGCACAGGCGGGGTGTGCCCCCGCCCTTGGATCCGCACCTGAATGGTATCAATCTTCTCACTCTGTTACAGAATGCAAAGGCAAATACCGACTTATAGAGTCCTTCATCCATATTTAGTACCGTTATGTCAGTAACGTATGGCCATTATTATCGGGCGTATTACAAACCTCCCCTCCACTTAAATTACATGAACAAGTTCACAGTGTCCGTGTTCGTTAGGATACGGGAAATGGGCATCCGCTGTCGCGTTCTTTTGCTGGGTTATCAGTCAGACTCAATGGCATTCGGTTTTCGCCGTGAAAAACGAGATGTTAACATCTTCCATCTATCTATGACGTCCAGGGGTATTGATAGGTTTCATACATGTTTGTATAAAGTGCTCATGCGACAATGGCTAAGTATAACAATCTCAGTCGACTCGTATCCAACATCTGTGAGAGTATTTTTAGATGGCTTGGAAAGGAAAGTAAACACCATACAGCCCCGTGATCAGGGAACCTACAAAAACTATCGTGATCCGGTCTTAATTCTGGGACAGTCATTCCCCGGCGAATACTCAAATCTGGTGATATTTCCCATTAGCTTCACCGATCATCAAGTAAAGATGTACTTGTCGGGAATCGGTAAGGCCGGTTTACATAGAGCGTGTCGATACACGGAAGACACGCTACGGTACGCGTAGATATTACGACACGCCAACACGCCAACACGGCGGTTTACATAGGCCTTCATCGTGTCTCTAGCATTTGACACGGTTCCTCGAATTTTGGCATTATTTTCATTCAGTCTCATGCATTTCGTGATGCAAATAAGAAAATAGGTGATATTTGACGGGGAAACATCCTAAAATGCCCAACTGCAAACTTCAAAACAGCGCAAGATCTTCCCACGAAGTCAGCACACGCCTGAAAGAACGATCATGCTCGTTCTCTTCAAAACGTGTATATACTCCACTCTCTGTGTAACCCCACGCGTAAAGACGAATGTAAAGGGCCTGTCACACTGAAGTAGTTCTCAAAACGTCCTGCCCTGTCGTAAAAAAATCGTAAAACGGGCTAGAACGTGTAACCCTTGGCAAAATAATGCCTCGATGTTCTGGAGCACCCTTCCCGTCCATGAAGTTCGTAAAAAGACTGTAAAAAGTTGCCACTACGTCCACTCCGTTCGCAGATAGTCTGAGCCCTTTCGGCAAAATTTTCAAGAACGTACTGAGAACTAGCTCAGTGTGATTGGGGCATAAACGGAAGATAGGAAAATCCATTGGCAGTTCATCAACACACTCGTATGTCAACGTACCGTGTCGAGTGATCGTGTTTCGTGTGGGTCTATGTAAACCAGGTGTAATGTTTTTCACTGCCCTCCGTATGCCAATGTCCCCCAACACGCCCGTTGGGGACGCCCGTTGCTGCCCCCCCCCCCCCCGAAGGGGGGCAGCAACGGGCGTCCCTTGGAAATTGGCAATAATATCACCCATTTCAGTCCGCATATTGTGCAATAATATTGAACGTGTGTGGGCGGTTTAATGAGAGATGAGAGGTGGCCCCATACAGAGGTGTTTGCTTATAAGCTTCCAGTGTAAAGAGGGACTACTGAAATTACATGAATCCGAAACCAGTGGATCTTCCCTGGTGGACAAAGCCTCATGGAAACACAATCCATACTACATGTAGGCCAACAACGTTCAGTCCAACTTCCTTTTCCATCCTTTGTAGTATAGTATGTTTAACCGATTTTAACCCATTTCTTATCATCTACAACATGCCAGTCAAGAGACCAGCCGGTGAGTGAAAATACTGTTTCGCAAAATTTTCCAATGGCCGGTGACCTTAAGTGCTAGGTTCACCGACCAAAATTTCCAAGCCCAGTTTTCTAAAAGGTCAAATATCTTTAAAATGGTCCAGTCTTATTACTTTGCACCTGCACATAAAGTATCAGACGGACAGTGTAATAACTAAAACGACAAATTAGTTTCTGGTCGATATATACATGTACTTATAAGAAAATAAGTTATTGTTCTTTGTTCTTTGTTATACAGCCACATTATGTACCGAAAGGTCAACCTTTGTTTTAGCTAATTGGGTCTGTGGGCGCCGAAGCGCACTGATGTTGGGTTATGGACCTGATCTGGCATTGATTCACACAAACTCGGATGTAGGTTCATCATCAAGCTTTTGTTTAACTGTAAATATAAAACAGAACTGACATAAGTACAGAACATGACAAATCCCAAGGAAATTCCTCAACAAAGTCACTAAAACCAAGGTAAGTGTCAGAAACATACGCCACGCCATCTTACGGACAGCAGTCTAACCACCATGATCACAGCCCGAATGACTGCAAATGGGTATTTCGAAACCCGGATGACCTATTTTCGGACAGCCAAGGACTACACCAACTGTTACACCAAAGTGCCAAACTCCTACAGAAACTATGTCCAGAAACCTATGGCTAACTTGCCAAACTTCTCAACAGTAGATCATTCAAACATAAAGCTCAAACTGAGCAAGAAATTAAGTAGCCCTGGCGGCCGCTTATAAGCCCAAATACCAAATACGTGCTCATTCGGCACAAATGAAGGGTGTCCGGAAACTTAGTTGGCATCACCCACACAAATCTGTTCAGAAAGTCGCTGAACTCGCATGGTAAGTATGAAACTAGTCATGATTCAAAGAAAGGAAATAATTACATCGTTCTGCGCCTAAAGAGGGTCCATATAGCCCATCCAAAGTGTCCATAAAGGGCATAAATCACGGAATCCGCGCAGGTAAATTTGCAAATAATGGAAATCAACATGGCGAATGAGCTAACTCGCAATGACGTCATACACTGAGGCGGGAAACAGTGGGAATCCCGAGGAATACCTTCTAAAAATAGAGTTAACCCATTCAGGCGAATACAACACTCCATTGGTTCAAAGTAACGCATTTGTGAATGAGGGGTCATGTCACAAATCAAAAGAACGGCCTACAATTTGGCCTAAAACCTGCAACTAAAACCAGAAATTTATCAGAATTTCGCAATTCGAAAGTATCCAATCTTCAGCAGATGTCCTTTCTTCATGTCAGGTCTCCCAGACATGCATGAATTATTTCATTCTGCCAACAAACAAAAAATTTGATTTTGGACTTTTTTTACGGCTGGTCATTACGTAATTACAAAACTATGCAGGTCGGTTATCCAGCATTCTAAAAGATAGAGAAAAGGCTGAATTTTTCGGCGCTGAAAATCGCATTATAGACAGATGATTATTAATGAAAATATTAGCATTCTTAGGTGTATATAAACATTAGTCAATGCCTGTACATGAGCATTTACTTTCGTTCATAGCAAATGATCGGGAACAACAACGGTACGTCAATCTTTTACAAATGACATCAGAAAAAAAAACATGCCATGTATATATTTTTATCCACATTAAAATATTCTGAACATATTTGTATTTTTCCTCTAATTTCCACCCAGGTGGAAAACATTTCCACCCGGGCGGAAAACATTTCACCCAGGTGTGGAAAAACATTTCCACCCGGGTGGAAAACATTTTCACCCAGGTCGAAAACATTTCCACCCGGGTGTAAAACATTTCCACCCGGGTGTAAAACATTTTTTATCACACACCCATGATGACGTCATCGAGGATGACGTTTCATGAAAATGCCAATATTTCTGATAAAACACAATCAAACTTACATGTTATGACTGCGACAGATAGGTATTCCCCAGCATTACATACATGAATCTCAAACTCACTAAAATACCAACGACTAAACGAAAAAAGCAAAAAATGGGTGACGGGGATTCCCCTTTCACGGAGGGCGATCTGCCTATGCAGTCAGGTCGATCTGAGCCCGGACTGACCGGTCAGACTGACCGCCCGGATCGCCCTCGGGAAATCCCTTTCCAACAGTGACGTGACGTCACCTCGGCACACCATATGACGTTGAGTAGCGAAGAAACTAGGCCTGACACGCAGCGTCATATGGCGCGACGTAACGTCACGATCACATTTTTTTCACATTTTTTTCAAACTTTTTCTTACAAAAATTGTGTTATTTGCAGTGATTGTGGATTCTTTTCGTCATGGTTGCGGTGTGTGATAAAAATAAAACTGCCCTCGTGAGCGATCCTCGTCACCCGGATAGCACGAGTTGATTTTCTCCGGCCTGAAAGCCCTCGACCTGCGGTCTCGGGCTTTCAAGGCCGGAGAAAATCAACTCGTGCAATCCGGGTGACTCGGATCGCCCACTCGGGCAGTTTTCTTATTGGAAAAATGTTTTCCACCCGGGTGAAAATGTTTTACACCCGGGTGAAAATGTTTTACCCCCGGTTAAAAATGTTTTACACCCGGGTGGAAATTAGAGGAAAAAATACAATAATGTTCAGAATTTTGTAATGTGAACAAAAATACATACATGGCATGTATAGGCCACCGTAGAAAAGTGTATAAATTACAGTTCATTCTTTTAACTCGGTAACAATACACACCAACCCCTGTAGATTTTGAACTGTTGCACGCAACTTTCTGCCGCCAAGGCGAACATTTGTTTTTCTTCGAGTTCGAGGCAACGACTACTTATCAGATTCCAACGAATATTTCACGATTCAAAATGATAACAACGTGTTAGTTTAGCTGGAAATATACACGCACAGAAATTTTCATGTTAATTCGTCGTGTTTTACGTACATGTAGTACACTATAGGCCAAAAGTTTAGGGCCACCCCTCAAAATCCTACTCATTTCCAATAAATCCTTTCTATCCTCAAGTCACTGCACCTCGGGCTATAGATATCTCTATCTGTTTCTGGGCGGATATTCAACTGATGCATCTTCAGGCCAAGTTTGGTTGGTTTTTTACCAGTATTTTTGTCTCTGTGACCCTTTCAAAAGAGGTCGGCAAACTGCAATTGAGAAATCAATTGAAGTGAATTCTTTCCTCTTAAAAATGGTGTCAGTGCCCAAAATACTAGCATTAAAACAACCAAACTTGGCCTGATGATGCATCAGTTGCATAGGTGCAGTGACTTGAGGATAGAAAGGATTTGTTGGAAATGAGTAGGATTTTGAGGGGTGGCCCTAAACCTGTTTTTTTTACAAGTACATTTTTAGCTCACCTGTGGTGAGGTTATTCATCGTATCCATGACGTAACTCCGACAGTGTCCGCCATTGCTGACGTCGCAAGGGTGGTGGGCAAATGACGCAAGGGTGGTGGGCAAATTTCATGGCTTTGCTGAAGGAGCTGGTGGGCAAAAAGACGCAACGTCACAACGTTTTCAACGTCATGTAGGCCTGGATACGACGTCATGGATACGATGAATACAATGGTTGTGCGTCCATCGTCGTCGTCGTCGTCCGTTAGCAGGGCACGTTTCGTAACCGCTGGGGCTATTGATCTGAAACTTGGTACACATATGCCCCTAGGTCATATGACTTATGACACCAAGTTTTAGTCCGATTCGATTCTTGACTTGGCCACCAGGTGGCTAAAACCAAAAACACAAAAAGTGCAACAACTCCTGAACTAATGACAGGATCACCTCCAAATTTTTATCATAGGTGTATCTAATGAGGGTACATTACATATATAACGGGTTTTTGATTTGACCTACTTTTCAAGGTCAAAGAGGTCTAAGTTAGACAAAAGTAACGAACCTGCCACAGTTCTTTATTATTTCACCGAGCGTCTTCATATCTTGCATAAACGTGTATTAGAGGGGTACCTTCAAAATTATCGAGTTTCGGCCCAATCGGACATCCAATATGGCCGCCAGGTGGCGTAACCTGAAAATCATCCAAGTGCTATAACTCAGGAACGGCACAACCCAGCGT
>NMRB01003733.1:0-54193 GCA_002633025.1 Notospermus geniculatus | reverse complement strand
CAAAATGGCGGCCGTCTCAACGTAAGCACTTTGCGGGAAAACATTCCAACCGGAAATGTTTCCCGGGCGAACATGCCGCTCGCGTGACTATTATACTACTACTACTAGTAATACTACTACTAGTAATCAACGGGCCGGGCCTACATATTCCCCTTCATCACCAATAAGTCTGGCAGTCCCTTCAGGAATTTTGCACTGTTAGTGTTGCTGAATGGGTCAATGTCGTCCTGGGTATACCTTATGTTTACCCAGGATTATCCTGGGTAATCATTTTCTTTACCCAGGATCATCCTGGGTAAACATAAGGATCCTTAACTTTACCCAGCTTGGGAGTTCCCACCGAATCATGCTGTACGCGCGTCTCTTTCGGCAGAGAACATGCAGTAGGATCATTGCTAAAAGGGCTGAAAATTACCGCTATACCTCATCCGGGGTTTGCAATAGGAAGACAAGACCAATCCCTACAACTTTTCAAGGGGGACCGATAGTAAAATCTCAAGGACTTAGGAGCGATAGGCCTAGGTAGAACATGTATGATCCGTGTGCATTTCGTCATTTTCATGAATTTACTTTTTGCAGAACATGCAGTACGATCATAACTCGAAAGGGCTGAAAATTACCGCTATACCTGCTCCGGGGTGTGGAATAGGGAGAAAAGACCAATCCCTACAACTTTTCAAAAGGGACCGATAGTAAATTATTAAGGACCTAGGAGCTATAGGCCTAGTTCGAGGCCACCCTTCATTTCATGATTTACGCTGAATATCAACCTCACTACACTACTCGGGAACTCCAATCTGGGTAAAGTTAAGGTTCCTTATGTTTACCCAGGGCCGTCGTGGGTAAAGAAAAGGATTACCCAGGATGATCCTGGGTAAACATGAGGTATACCCAGGACGACATTGACCCATTCGGCGTTAAGCCCTATTTACACGAGCCGATTTGTCGGCCGATTTTTTCGGCCGATAGAAACGTTACGACAAAACGCGTCGTGTATACTGGATTTCCGAGACGATTTTTTTGTCGGTGCGATATCGTGTGCAGAAGTCGGGTGTTCTATTTTCACCCGACATCGGCTGCTTGTCGGATGAACTGGGCCAATCAGAGAGCAAGATTAGATCACGTGTATAAAGCTACCTAATGACACACGAGGTCCTTAGGGACACATGAATAAATCTGGGGAATAAATCGTCCCGTGTAAACAGATTAGCCGATCCCGACAAATCGGGACGACAAATCTGATACGACTCCGTCGTCCGACAAATCGGCTCGTGTAAATAGGGCTTTAGTGTTTGGATTTTTCTTGCCATTGAATGAAAATAAAGGTCTTCCAGACATTGGAAAGTGCACTTTAATTACCTGTTACCAGTTCATCATCCAAGTCCAAATCTTCTGTGTTTTCATTATTATCATCACCAAGATTGGCAGTGCTACCATCCCCTATGACCATTACTTCACCTAGTGGTGCTTCTGCTGCTGCTGCTGCTGCTAATGCTGTTCCATAATCGTCAAGCTGAACAACTGGCTTAACCTCCAGCAAGTTAATTACATCCTGCGATTGATTATCCGACAGTGACATGTCTGTGCTGCAGGAGGCTGAACCGCAGGAGGCAGACACATTGGTCAGCAACGTCTCTAGATCGTCTATCGGCATTATGATCTGAAATTAAAGTACATGCATGTCTAAAGAGTCTGCGCTAAGTTGAACAAAAGTTTATTTTATTGGTTAAATTACAAAGACCTCATTAATGAATGGCGCGAAAACAATAACTAATATTGTTGTTTTTCTTTCAGTCACATATTGGGAATACTGATGTTCAGACGTGTTACAAGAACAAATGTTGATTGTATTTTTCCTTGCAGTAATGGCAACGTGCAAAGAAGACACAGATACTGATTTAGATTACGAAGATTATTCAGAAAGCTCATCTGTGCAAAGTGGGACCACTCAGGTGGACTCCGAGTTCGAGTCAGATGTTAAAAGCGAGCCGCCAATGGAAGAGGAGGTACAGAAGGAAAGAAGAATAGTTGTGATGGGGGACACACAGATTTCTGTGACTAATGTTCATCCTGAGGATGCCGAGGAGCAGTTAATAGTGGTGATCCCCGTGGGAAGACCAATGGGCTCCATTTGTCCAATATGCCCTGTGGTGCACTGCCGACTAAAAAGGCATGTGGTCACGGAGCACCTTCCATGGTACATTGCGGGCCACACTGCCTGTTGGACATGCCAGGTCCAGTGCGGTTCTCGGTATCTTCTACGGAGGTATCATCCACATATGAGCACAACAGCAGAGGTCGTTGTTTGGTGGCGTTTCAAGATTCACGCAGCCTTGAATGTAATAGCAGAAGCGTCGAAAAATCTGAATGAGGTCCTTCAAATAGTCACAGACAACAATTGGTTTCCAATCCCCCAAGTGGATCATTTGGATTACAACTCTCTATTCCTGCCAATTGAACAACAGTGGATGCAAGGATACGAGTTCTACTATAGCCCGGATTATTCTCCTGAAACTAACCTATAGTCCATCACCACCTAATAGGCTTATTTGTGTGATCCACTGGCAAATCCTCTCGGAGATTATGGCCAGACTTCCCGCTCCTTATAGTCAATTGTTGAAAGATCTGTAGAGGAGTCTACAGTGTTGACCCACCCAGGTAAGTAGGCGGGTGGCATCCTGACTTATCGTGCAGAGTAGTACTTACCTGGTACATTCATGGGAATTTATATGTTGAGGCGAGCAACAAACCCAGCCGTTGGCGGGCACATGCATAATGGGATACAATCTGATTACTATATTATCAAGTTATCAAACATTCAGTCGCATTATATTTCTTAACCCACAGTTCCACACAGCATTTGATTGTTGATATTTCATGCCTTCATTTATGGGGCACTGTTCATTAACGTACCTTTAATGTTTCTCAAGTTTCTCTGTTTCTAACAGGTGGAAAATGACAAATACACCAAGTTATTAATCGTGTTCTGAACCTACCTAACCTTTTTCTCACATGGTTATCCTTTCAGGTGCTGCACGTAGTGTTTATATTACAACCCTTCCACTTACGTTTAACAGCGAGTGCTCCTTACCTAACAAGTAGCTAGATTTGAAATACCACCTGGGTTTTGGAACTGAAGTGTTCGCCACAGCTTAATATGCGTGGGTACCTCGTTTACAAATCCTGGGCGAGTAGGCCTATGTTTTAATATTATTTCCAAAAAAAATAAAAAAATTTCCCTGTTACAAACACCACCACCCCTTTAAGTGTATAAAAGTTAGAGCAGCGGCTTACAGTCCGTTAGGGCTATTTTGGGTCGAAACTGATGATGATGATGATGATAACAGCAATGCCTCTTTTCAGCCATGATAAAAATTAAAAAGCCTCCCCCTCCCCACCCACCTGGAAAAAAGGACGCTAGGCCTAGGCCTAATCTTTTTTTTTACTTTGGCCTTATAACATTGCATGTCCCCTTTAAGTCAAGACTTTAGGCTATTTACCACCATGTGGGACCTCATAGACCTATGGAAACGGCAGGCAGTGAGTTGGGGAATGTAAAATACAGAATCATCATTTAAATAAACAACTAATCATTCTCATTTCCGTGGCCTCTATGGTCCAATATTGTCCTTGTCCTGTAAACCAGGCTCTTTCCAACACTTGGCCTTGCGTTGGTCACGTGTCATGTACAGCCATCACATGCATTGAGAGCAGACAGCATGGAGAGAATGTATGCACGGAAAATCTGTTAAAAATCAACATGAAATTCGAAGCATCGAGCAGTAAGTTATGAAAATTTAGAAAGAAAGATACTTGTACTATATGCATTAGCGAAAATCATCGAATGTCGGCTAATTCTACATAGATTTTCAACGGTATTTTTGCGAAATATACCTGGTATTCTGGACTTCGGTATTTCGACGGCCTGAGCATGCGCAACTGGCCCGATTCTTGCGCATACATTTCCGAAGAAAATCGTTCTCCCGATGGGGCGAAAAACTCCCGTTCTGGCTAAAAAAATTATCTCGATGTGGTGAATTTGTCTGGTGGGGCGAATTTCTCCACTTCGGGAGTTCGAGTCCTCACTGTTGAGTTACCGAGTACGTACTCACGGCTCTTACACTACATCCGATCAAGACATGGGTTTTCAGTAACCGTGGTTACACTACATAAAATCCCCGGTTTTTTGCGGTCACACCTATGAACACGGGTTTTTGAAACACGGCAACCTCGCCGTGCTTTTCGAAATCCCCGTGTTTTCGTTAGTTCTTAGCAGGGCTGCAGATGACGCAGCAATCAAATGACGTCGTTTTCGCACCTCCAACAATGTGTGCCAATATAGAAATGACCGAAGAGTCAGTGCATGCAGGGCACCTGTCGCCGGGCTACATAACTACAATGTAGTAGTGCGACCTCTCGCCGGGCTTTTCGTACACACGGGTTTGACACGGGTCTGGAAAAACACGGGTATTTTCAACAGGTGTAACCGTAGCTAATGATTAGGTGTCCCTGTGGAAGTGTACTATGAAGTCAAAGGCTCTAAGGATTACGGTGTTGGGAGTGGGTATTATAACATTCAGGTGAATGACAATCGGGGCGGTGCGTGTGGAATTAGCATATTGTAGGAATTTCCAAGACTACGACATAAAAGAGTTTACATTGATGTGAATGTTGGGCGTGGGTGGCTTCTTCCATGACTGTCTTGCGGGGTCTACTGAGGCTGAAAGGGTAAATGTCGTCCTGGGTATATACAAAGATTACCCAGGATCTCAACCTTCACTAAAACAATACCCTGGGTGTAGTTTCAGTAGCAGAACATCACCCAGCATCGCAGTATGACACCTAGATTCGAGGTTCTCTCGCCCGCGATCACGCGACAGCCAAAAGAATGTCATGAACAGCTACACTCAACACTTACGCGGCGCGAGACCGCGAGATTCCGCGGGATTTCTAAATACGGCTCGTTCTAGGCACTGATTGCGGAAGCTGGGTGATGTTCGGCTACCGAAACTACACCCAGGGTATCGTTTTAGTGAAGATTGGGATCCTGGGTAATCTTTGTATATACCCAGGACGACATTTACCCTTTCAGCTCTACTGAGCCCTAATGGACAGGAGTGGTTGGGGCGCCACCCTGCTAGAGGACCTATCGATCTTGCCACGGATATCACTCTTATAACTTCAATCCTTCGGCGAACGACAGACAACATGATTTCCTGAATCGGTACTCAATCCTTCGGCGAACGAAAGGCAACATGATTTCCTGAATCGGTACTCGAAGTCGACTTCGATCCTTTGAAAGCATCAGTTTACGAGGGTGGCGCCCTAGCTCCTGTCCGACTCTCGACATTTCTGACGGAGCAGTGGCTCTGAGGTGAAGGATCAATATTCACAAAAGCTTGACCCATGTGTAGGCTTTCGGAACTGCTCGGAAAGTTAGCAAGTGCAGCATTTCCGTGTTTTTCTATATTATTGAGATTGGGGTCCTGGGCGAGGTCAAACTTCGCTTGACCTCGCCCAGGGGATAAGAACGGGGTTGAGGATGGGCGATAGAAGTGATGTTCTCAATAACAGAGAAACCCGGAATAGCCGGCAAGTGGCGCGGGCTGAGGAACCCGAGTGCGGGGAGAACTAGTTCGTTCTCGCCCAATCTGAATACAACACGGCATTCATCTGATGGAGCCAAAGAGGATACTTTGTATATCCGAACTGGTGACGTCAGGCATACACGTGATTGTTCGTTATCGCCAGTTGGCTTTGGAATGCTCGAGGGGATGGGGATGGCGGAAGCAGTCAGTGCCCCTGGTAGATTAAATACTCTGACGGAAGGGAATTCCGCCTTTCAAGGAAACCCACCCTCCCACCCTGCGCAGAAATGGCTCCACCAGGTGGATGTTCCCATGTTGTACGATGTAGTTCGTTCTCGCCCAATCTGAAAACAACACAGCAGTCACCTGATGGAGCCAGTGAGGATACTTTGTATACGCTGTTCACAAATTTATTGAAGCCTGAGGCGAATGCTAAAGGAATACAGGGGTATTCACAAGACATGTTCTCTCTGTCTGTCAGGGTATGCAGAGTCGCCATCTTTCCCATGGCGGCGCCACCTCTGGGGGATTGTTATACACGTCCACAAAGTGCACATTTACGCCTCACTAAAGCGGGTGATCCACTGTTGCAATTTTGGTTTGAGACGGGGTTGCGTTCCCTTGCGATTACCTTATAAGGACTACCGAATGCCATATAAGGTAACCGCAAGGGAACGCAACCCCGTCCCAACCCAAAATCGCAACAGTGGATCACCCGCTTTAAGTGCATATTCTTACAAGCGAGTCGATACGTAGTACATTGCAATGTTTTCACTATTCGAGAACGCAGTGAGTAAACAAGAAACATAACACAAAAGAAACAGAAAACTGGACAAAAACATGAAAAAGATTGCACCCTGGCGAGGGCCCAGTCAACTCTCCACCTTTGGCCATTTAAATCAGCAATACTACACAACTGTTCAAGCCTGGCCAGAATTCAGTCGCATATTTAACAACTGCAGGTCGGAATAAAACAATACACTTTGCACATTCACCTTAACTTATCCGTATTTTCAGCAAGTTCTTCCTCAGGATCAGCGGATTCACTCGATTTCGACGCCATCTTGTCATGTTCACCTCTGGATGTGGAAAAACCCGACTCAGAATGTGGCATTGCCACTCTGCACAATGGTTGGGTGATTCCCCAGGGTGGTGACGCTCGTCTTGGCCGACGGACTGTTTCACCCACCCGTCGTTTAAAGCTTGGAGGAATAGGAGCAGTCAGCCGCGCATATTGCTAGCAGATGGCAGCACAGTCTTAGCGGACCAAATGTACAGGAAATCTATTGTGATCGCTGCTCGATCGATAATGACTGGGTCCGCTAGATGCATTAGGTTTCTTTCATAAAAGACGCGCGCGCTGACACAACGCGGTAAGCCAAACCCTTCTCGACCACTTTATTGAATAGGACAACCATGATTGGCTCTCGCTGACCTAACAATACCATACTCGCCCCGCCTACGATGACAATGGCAATGAATGACCAGCTCGATCGTTCCTGCTGGACTTCAACGCCCCCATGCGACCGGTGTGTTAGAATCAAATGTAAAAAGACCTCCCCTACTCTAGCCGGACACTGTAGTTTCATATCCCAGACGCGCCGCGCATTGAGCCGCCCTTCTATTGTTTGCCATAATTAACGAGCAGCGCGCGCGGCCCGCGCGCCTCGCATTTATTGTTCCATTAATTGTTTAACAGCCCACACGAAGCCCACCTCATTACCCGGCCTCATTACAACTCAAAGGTGATTCAATAATAACCGACTGTGGTCGCTTTATACACAGTATACATGTGGTAGACTATGCCAGCGTGAGTTATTGTACAGTGACTTTGTTTACCACTCGCTCGCACAGCCCTTCTGGCGCTGGTCATTCATGGTGATTGTAGAGGAGGCGGGGCGAGTCGTTGACATTGTTAGGTCCGCGAGAGCCAATCATGTTGGTCTTACCGCGCGGCGTCTTAGCGCGCGTCTTTAGTGAAAGAACCCTATTGAATTGGGCCCTAGTGACACCTAGTGGTCAACTCGCTGACAGCTCCTATTATACTGACAGTATAATTGTCGGTGTACATCTCAGTATAATTCCTCCAAATTGAAAGTGAAATATGGCGACCATCAGATGGTAGACAGGAAGTAGTCAAGCTAGACATAGACAGGCGGTTGATTATAGGGCAACGGCAACAGCGCAGGCGGCGAAATCTACTGACGTCACATTGTGGAGTTTGCATTTTGTGCGCGTTTTCAATTCATTCCACGATTACGAATTTAAATTGACGGGCGAAATAAGTTATGAATGAGTGGAAAATACAGCTTGAGCCAGTCGCCCGATGACAGTAGTAGTAGCCGATGATAGCAGCAGCCAGCCACATAGGCCTACCTGGACGGTGATCGATGACGTCATTGCACAACGCCTCTAATGCTGACAGAAGAAGTGCCTCGACGTTTTATAGTAAAGACGCCGAAGAAGAAGAAGAAGATAGAATAGAAGAAGATTAAATATTTCTTCAAAATTGTTGGTATCATTTGTCAGTGTTGTGAAACAGTAATATAAGGAAACATATTTTCTATTAGATAAAGGTGTTTATCTATTTTTGGTATACATTTAGGTAAATTATGAGTCCCAGCTAGAAAGACAGAAGTGCGAGTCAGTTTGGAAAATTGGGATACTTTTGTCTTCATATTTAAAAATAAACGTGGAAATTGCTGTTTTAGATCAGTACGTCACCGTGCATAGGATTTGATGACGTATGCACGTTCTGTGCCCTCCAAATGAATGGCCGTACTCTACTGTTGAGAGTACACGTCTACAAATCGAAAACCACTGTTTCTGCCGTACCGGGGGTTGTAAGCGAAGAACATCATTATCTTACCATTGAGAGCAAATAGCATCGAATATCTGCGCTCATCTATGATCCGATCTAGCTTAATATTATATAAAATCATTATTGATTTAGAAATTCTTGTAGCTAACAAAGGTGCAATTGTCTGACACTTCAGATCAAAACCCCGCAATATCACTTTCTGTTCCTTAGCTGTACCTGACGTATAATACTGAAAAACACTTTGGTAATGTCGACTGTACAGTAAACCTTTAAGTTGGCCATTCATGTAAGATATTTTAGCCGCAACTGTCTGACCCACATACCCGTTTTTCGATTTAAAAAGAAATAAACCAGCTTTCCTTCGGTTACAGTCAATGAGTGCGTCACTTTCAGTAGTAAACGCTGCATATTCCATGCTCTCACATGCATGCGGGAATTTGAGGGCCACTGAATTTGACAACTTGACCGACGTACTTGCGTTTACAAATAACATTTTGTAGATTGTTGTTGTCACACTTGGCGAAAACGAAACCCTGCACGAGAACATGACTTTGTCATTTTGTAGTTGTGGGGAATACATAGCCTTTTCCCGATGACATCGGTCGAATTTCGGCACCTTCATCTTAAACCTGACAGATTGGTTAAACAAATCGAGAAGTTGGAATGTTGCATGTATTTTCACGATGGTAAAAACTAAAAACCGTCCATTATATAAATTCTGCCATTCCAATAACCTATGAGAACTTTTGTATTTTACCAAGTGCCAAAGTTGCAAAGTGTTATTTCAAGATTGTAGATTCTGACAGTGTTCGGGGAGATACCACCGTTTGTTGTTATTATTAAACGTCCTGATTGCTTGTCAGGCCACCATTTATCCCGACCAGCGCGAAACTCAAACAGCACTTCGAGCGATGCCCGAGCAGTTCGTTTGTATACCATTGTACTTCCCTGTTTCTAAAACAACAAAATGGTACATGTAAATACTGTGGTAACAAGTTATTCATAACCACTTATTTCCAAGAAATATATCAGTATGCCGCAATTTTTCATCATTTAGCAGTGTTGGTTCAAAATGTTTCGAACCCTTGCCTTATCAAGCAACCGCCTCCCTATTAAGATATACGTGCACTTCGATCAGCAATAAAATCCCATTGTCTAACTTGCGGCCGATTTCATACACGTTGCCTGCTGCGTCAAATCCAACATCACCAATTCTCCAAAAATTGTGCAAATATAAAACATGCTGTTTAATGAATTTCAATTTGTCCCCAGAGTAAAGTCTGTTGTCTTTTGTCTGGATCATGGGACTTAAATCGAAGCCTATTAAACGTGGTTTGGAGTCTTCTTCAGGGAAAATGTATCCAAAAGGCGAACCTGGATGACCATTAATTAAGCAATGTAGTTGATTATGGTATTTTGCAACAAAACGTAGTAAATAAACTTCAGCAGCTTTTTTTTGAAGCAGCGTTGCTGTCAAGACTCCGTTATTGGAACGGTAGCATAGAATTTAGTTTGAAATTATCGTTGCATCTGCACAGCGTGACAAACGTGCACCTCCCTTTAGATATATTTGTCCGAATCGGTGTGCCACGTCATAGACCATCATCAAATTTTTCCTAACAAAGTTTACCAATGCAATTTTCCTCCAAATATATACATCTCTATAACCATTCAGCAGGTCGTTGAAAAATATGGCCCTTAATTTCTCCGTGCTATTAAAGGTCGAAGGCTAAAACACTTTGCTTTGAGGTAAAATAAATGAAATTATGGTAGCTGTGCGAAAGCTTGTAATTCGTTGGTAGTTTTCCAGTTTCACTACCCCAGGAATACCATATAGTGCGGGCAATGGTGTACTCGAGCTTTGTTTTGTTGAACTCAAACACCAGGATACCAGACTGGGCCGTCACGCGGTACCGTGATTCGCGCTTTACCGTGATTCCGTGGTGAAAAGAGGAAGTGGATCGAATGTGGCGCAATCGCACAACTGCTCGCCGAGCATGGTGGGAATGGTGGTCGCGCTGCAGCGTGATATCACGTAGTCTCACGCGGTCAGACTCTTACATTACCATTACAGAGTCTGACACCACTCGTGTATATTTTATGCACGGTCAATACATTGAGAGAGCTAGCCGCAGCCGCATTTACGCACTTTTTTGTCATGTGACGCTGGTCACATGATCTGTATATTTTGCCAGCAACATCACCCATTTTCTACCCAAACACTTGTCATATGCAATGCATAAGTCATGTACCATGTGTACTTACCGTACATCACTGTACATAATACAAACAATGCTTCATATACCATATGGCAGCCATATTTGCATCATGTGACTGCTACATTATTGTCATTCATTCATAGCGCGTCGATTCGGCCTGTCGCAACGTTCTGCGACCAGTAAAGCGAGATTTCACGAGATTTGGTCGAGTGGTGTCAGTCGCTCCGCGGGAAGCTACTCCAGCGCCGCGCGTGGCGACTGACTGAGTGAGTCTAGATATCACGGGGCAGTTGAAGTCAACGTTTTACAATGGTTTACTTGTGAAGATTACAACAACAATCGCGGCTAACCGAGGCCACCCGAAGATAAGAGACTTTAGCACGTCTAATTTCAAATGAAACGGTCCATGGACCATGTGCTCACCTGTGGGAGAATGTCCCAGAAGAAAAGATTGTGTGTTCAATTCAAGTGTATGCCTATTTTTACAGCTAGGCTTAACAGGGCAGGGTAGGCCTAGGCCTGGGCATTTGAATTGCATTGCCATCAAAATATTGCGGTAGGAATAGGACGTAGGCCTAGATTGGGCCCATCAAAGTCTTTGATTGTGCTGGTAGGTATTTTGTTACACCTTGGCCAAGGCCATAGGCCTACGACCATGATCAGTCAGGTATTCCACCTGACACAGCAAACCCACACCATGACAGTCACACACCCACTGAAGACTGCATGAACTGACTGTAGGCCTAGGCCTACATTTGTACCTGTTACCATGGTCACTGTAACTGACTGACCCCACCTCTGTCTCTGTGTGTCATGGCGTCATAGTCATAATATACTTTGAACAACCAGCCCCACTGGTTGACCATGAGATCCNGGACTTCGGGGAATTTTGGCTTTGCATTGTAAATGAATAAATGTTGTGATAGTGGATGAAATAAAGCAGTTTATATTCATTTTTGAAGATACTACTACTGATAAGGACCTAAGCTTGGGCATAAATATGTGAATGAGGATGGAAATAGGGTCACCCTATCTTGAAACGTTTCAATGTTTACATACATGTACCCACCCTATCTGCGTGCCACGTGCCAAATTTTATAATAATTGCTGAATTGTAATTTTTTATCAAAATTAGGTGTTGGGGTGAAGGCAGACTATAACTCCGACTTGCATTCCCAGATGATTATACCATTTCTCTCAAATCAGATATACATGTAAAGTCCCTTTCATAGTACATGTATTCGACAATGACCAAAATTAAAAGCTTGCAAATTAGGGCCAGTGATTTCAAAAATGTTTTTAATAGCTGCAGAGTTCACAGCGCCGTTCCCATCTTGGAACTGCATCAATACGATGGACTCCCCCTTATTAACAACCCTATAAGACCCACTTACAACAGTGTAGGCTATACATATCTGCACAGGGGTATACTTCTACGACTGTGTATTTGTACTATTAATATGAATCAGACCCTCTCATCAGTGACCCTTTTGTTGCCATGTGTTCAGAACACAGGGCCAGTGATTTGAAAAATGTTTTTAATAGCTGCAGAGTTCACAGCGCCGTTCCCATGTTGGGACTGCATCAATACGATGGACTCCCCCCTTATTAACAACCCTATGAGACCCACTTTATACAACAGTGTAGGCTATACATATCTGTACAGGGGTATACTTCTACCACTGTGTATTTGTACTATTAATATGAATTAGACCCTCATCAGTGACCCTTTTGTTGCCAGGTGTTCAGAACAAATATTGGGGTCCATTCGAGGCAATTAGCGGATTGATTACTGAATTTACCCTTGAGATTAATCGCTGTAACACGCATTGTGTAAAACAATACTTGAACAGGTCTAGTTTGATTGGAATGGAACTGCATTCCAACATGGTTGGTTTGGGGAGAAAGTTGACTTTGACTGAAAACACATCTGCACTTTAGAACTTTTACACTCTGCCCATTGTGACAACGACAGAGCACTGTGGGCATTTTCTGTACAGTGCGGACTACTCTCGTCACTAGAATCGAGTGCTGCCGATGGGGTTTTGATCACTTTCACGGATTTTGGCACTTTCGACCTTCATCCCAATTGATAAATTACAAATTCAGCAATTATTATAAAACTGATAAAAATGGCACGTGGCAAGTGGAACTTGGCACTTGGCCCGGGGAGGACAAGAAATTGAATATTGTGAAGGTTAGAAAAACCGTTTGGGTTGGCGCTTTATCAAAGAAATTGTGACATCAAATAAAATAGCTCAGAATGCCATTGGTAACGTCATGGAGGAATTATACTGTATAATTCCTCCATGGTAACGTTCACCGCAAATTTAAAAGTGTGAAATTAAATACACTGCAGCAGCACTCACAAATACTGAGAATGAATGGGACGCCGAACGTATTAAGGGGGCGGTAGCCATAAGGAAGCGCACTGCAAATGGCGAAAGAAAACAATTCATATTTTCTTCAAGCAAAAACAAACAAACAAAATGTAAAAAATAGTGCCAATGGCACTGTGCCCGCTTGGCTTTTTAGCACAGTGGTGGAAAGAATAAGCCATATCAGAATGCCATACAAGCCATATTATAATTTTCATCAGGTTCAATGAGGGGTTTAAAGATAATGTATCGCGGCTATTTTCGCGGGCCACGAAAATCATTGTTTATTTACATTTTGTTCGTTTGTATCTCGCCTTTCTACGTCTCTTCAGTAATGTATTGGCGGCATGCCCCTCCAGAAATTCGTTTGATATCGAATGTGTTCAATTTGGTGCGTTAGCATGTCCCAAAAGTCCAAAATAACATAATGTAAACATCAATGTTTACAAACATTGAATGTAAACAATGAAGTCGTGATGCATTATCTTTAATGCAACCCCGAAGATAGTGGTGGAAAATTGCCTAAGTGTGGAGTGAATCTCATTTCCTAACGACTTTAATTGAAACGATATTCGTTCTATCCTTCTCCACCGCGATTAATAGGCCTAATCATGGAGCTCTATGGCCTAATTTATTGCAAACAGATAAAAGCATCAACAGGAAACCACCATGTTGATATCAATGGTCGCGAGACACGTGATAATGAGAGCAACACCATTTTTTCGCCGGTGTTTTTTGTAACATCTGCCAGTGTTCCCCATCTGTGAGTGTTTCCCTCCTATTGTCTGACAGAATAAGCGGCGAGTTGACAATAGAGGACACAGAGAGAAACATGTCGATCTATCTGCCAGCGTTTCCCACACAATAAGGGGACACACTCACCCACAGAAACACTGGCAGATACAACTGGCATGCAGTTACGCGTGGACGAATTTTACTGACAATATCATTTTACTGAAACTATTAATCGAAGCTGGCCTAGGTGTGATAGGAGAAGTTGTCATTGCTTTCTCGCCCTGGGAGAGGAGATGTGTAATGGCTTTTATACCATGCCAGCGGGAGGTCTTTAGGGCTGCCAATTCACAATCTAGACGTCAGTGAGACCAAAATGAAATTGAAAGCAGCGTTCACGACGTCCGGATGGCAATAGGGAGGTTGAGATCAGCGAATTATCACGGATGCTTATACTTATATGGATAGAATTCTGTACAACGAGGACAAATTTCGTGATAAGTCGCTGATCTCAACCTCCCCATTATCTCGCACCTTACTCATTTGTCATCGGGGTTCAGGATTAAGAAATGTCTTTTCTTTTATTGAGATCGGCATCGTGGTACATGTACATCAAACAATGGGTGTTGGCGCTGTTGCGAAACTTCAAACTGAGAGACATCTTAACTTTAAACCAAATCCTGACGCACATGTTCATCCAATCTTCTAAATCAGCCTAATATGGACTTTATTTGTATCTATTTCCTCAGACTGCATCAGCCATGAACGATTGAGTGTATTCAAAATTCAGAATAACTGGATAAAATCGTTGTTCGTGTGCCGGGGACATAATGCTATCTTCTACATGTAGGCTGTGTGCCTTGCTAGGATGCATTAAAGTGAAAGTCTGCGTTATCGAGTTGGCTATTAGGGAGTTTAAGAAATCAAGCGATAAACGTTAACTTTACAGCGTTATTTTTTGTACCAAAAACGCAATATATAATCTGGTAAATTCGCAGTATCAAAAATAAGGTGGTCGTAAAGTTAATAATTATCCTTTGATTTCTAAACCTCCCTATTTTGTCTCTCCAATAAATGACTCCGCAATAACTGATGCCACAATCGTCCACAGGAAAAATGCTTTCAAAATGCACAACGTAAAATGTGCGGCAAAACGTAAGNAAGCTTGCAGAACCTCTCTATTGTAGTTCCTTCCGTTTCTGATCTTTTGTCTGGCTACATCTATTCGACGAATACTTGTAGCCATCGGGAGTTTCCGTCACAGGCCTGGCGACATCTATTCGACGAATAGGTGTAGCCCTCGGTAGTTTCCGTCACTGACCACGGTACAATAATCCGGCAAACAATTGGCGGCCTGATTGTGCGTGTGTTTAATTGCGCACGTGGCCGATTAAGAACAACGGCATATTGATACAATTGTTTGTTTAGGACCAATTGCAGGATTTGCTACACCGGTGATTTTCTGGGAGATTTTCTCCCAGGGCTCCCATGTTGTCAGTAGAGATTTTACTACTGCCGGTGCGACAGGAGCCTATTCAGTGCCGGGCTACATGTAGCAAGTACTGTAATAAATTCGGAGGTTTTTTGACTATCACCCACTTAATAATTATCACTTCAAATAATAACGTGTTAAGTGTACCGGCGAGGCTGAGGGAGATGAGAAGGATACGAGTGGATATATTATCAACCTTTCCCACTGTGAGCACAACTACTGCCATGATTTCATTATCATACCGGTACCTAAAAGCATAAGAACGGGCCGCAGTCTATCCATCAGTATCAACCATAACTGGTTACCTAACCAGTACTGATATTTCGCCCATTCNATGGGGCTACATGTAGCAAGTACTGTAATAAATTCAGAGTTTTTTTTACTATCACCCACATAATAATTATCACTTCAAATAATAACGTGTTCTTAGGACTAAGCCTTTTAGCCTACTTTTATTTGTTAACATGATGCTTAGGCCTATGTACTATAGGCCTACTGGCCTTGTCACAGCCAATCAAAACGCTTCCTCCGTTCACATGATTTCAAGATGGCGGCCCCCACTGGGGCCCAGCGGAATAGACATGCTTGAAGCTGATGTCAGTGATGAAGACACTGAATTAGAAGAAATGGTGTTACTACTCATTTTACTGATTAGGCGTCGCCGTCGCCGGCGTTCTAGAATATGTAGGACAACGTGGACGAGGCCGTGGCTATAGAAAAGGGTTGGGCAAGGCGTTTATGCCAACCTTCTTCGGGAGTTACGCCTAGAAGACCCAGAATCCTTTCGGCAGTACCACCGACTGGATCGAGAATCTTTCGAGAGGGTATTGGCAATGGTGGGCCCATCGATCCGCAAGACTGATACCATGATGCGGGACAGTATTGCTCCTGGAGAGAGACTCGCCATTACGCTCCGATTCCTAGCTACAGGTTTGTAATTAGAATATAATGCTATAAATTAAATGTGTAATTATTGCTATAGAAACTGCATGGGAAACTGCAGTGTACTACCATACCATATGGCCAACAATATGCCTACTATTCCCATAGCCTTTTGCCCTATATTTGGACCTAGACCAAGCACTAGGTCTACAGCAAAGATGAGTAGTAGTAGGCCAAGCTGAGGGCATATGGTACCGTACATTTAATCCTTTCTCGTCTTCACATTCGTGACATTGGGATTTTTCTATATTTTCAGGTGAAACATTTCGAAGCCTGTCTTTTCAATTCAGGATTGGAGAAAGGACAGTGTCAAATATTGTTGATGAGACATGCCAAGCATTGTGCAGTAAAATGAAGGAACACTACATGAAGGTATCAATGAATTATGCACTAGTACACTTTCAGTGATTGTCCTATTCACTTTCTTAGGCAAGATCAGGCCTACAAGTATGCACTACAGATGCTACAAGTGATTAGATTTAATGCAGTTTACGAAAATAAATGATATATGTCTATTGGCCTTAAAGCTTGTTACCAAAATATAAAACTTGAATTGCACCTAGGCCAATTGCAAATAAATGAATAAAACAACTTTTATTTGTCAACAACAGTTTTAAACAATGAACAATTATAAACAATAATACAGAACCTCCAGTCTTATTTTTAGAGGATGCGACAATGTTATTCTCTGACGATTTTTGGCGCAGCTTTTTCCTCATTTTAAACAATGAACAATTATAAACAATAATACAGAACCTCCAGTCTTAGTTTTAGAGGATGCGACAATGTCATTCTTTGACAATTTTTGGCACAGCTGTTTCCTCATTTTAAACAATGAACAATTATAAACAATAATACAGAACCTCCAGTCTTAGTTTTAGAGGATGCGACAAAGTCATTCTCTGACGATTTTTGGCACAGCTTTTTCCTCATTTTGAGGCTGAAATAAGGGACTTAACAAATTCGAAAATACATAAAAGTTGAGGTGGGCCCAATAATTTTAGCTGACCCTCAAACACGGACACTCTGCAGCCATTTAGTTTCCGCTTGTCAGATAAAACTTGTTACAAAGTAAAAAAAGTATAACATTTGTGGTTATACAACACTTCAATTGAACACATTACAGTGGTTGGAACATTCGCTCGTTGTCAAATGAGCAATTATTTTAAGAATCTGCCTGAATCTGGGGATTCATCCCAGAGTTGTGTACTGGTACTTGTTGTTGGGGTACCCACTCATGCCGTTGGGGATAAAATTGTTGTGGCTGCTGGGGTAACAACTGTTGTGGTCTTGGGTTGATGGCCTGGGGAATTTCGCCTAGTGTTCCCATTTGTGCCTGAAAAAGAATATTATTCATCTGGAGTTGGGCCGTGTTTCTGGTATTTGGATCGAGCTCAGACAAAGCCTGTGTAACACACCGGCCGAATGCAACAACTGCATTATCAGCAACTACATTTTTTTCCATTGAAACTTTTTGCATTCTACTGTTTTTCTGGGCAATTGTTTCAGCCAACCCTTTCATCAGCTGATATTCCTCCGTATCACGTTGTCTTTTAAGAGTGTTCTGTCGCATGATGGGTTGTTTTGTGGATTTTGTGGCAGATGTGCTGGCACTGGTTTCATCTTCAGCAGCTTCTTCTTCTTGGAATGCATTGTTGATTTCATTAATTTGGCCATCGTCTAGAAGGTCAACTGTTTCCTCACTGCTAGTTGTTGGAGTTGGTGATGGCTGAAAGTATGGATGCAAACTTTAAATACACATTTTCTGATTTTTTTTCAGGCTCCCACAACAACAGAGGAATGGATGGCAATAGCCAAAGAATTCAAGGATAAGTGGAACTATCACTGTTGTATCGGTGCCATCGATGGGAAGCACATTGCTATCCAACAGCCAGAAAATAGTGGTTCGGAGTTCTTTAACTATAAGCATTTTTTTAGTATAGTACTCCTTACTCTTGTAAATGCCAATTACAAGTTTACTTATGTAGATGTGGGGGCATCTGGCCGTGCAGGAGATGCTGGCATATTTGCAGATTCACCATTAAAGAAAGCACTGAGCGACAATTCTCTGAATTTGCCACCACCTGAAGAGATTGGAGGAATTCCCACTTGCAAAGTAAACTACCACATAGTTGGTGACGATGCGTTTCCAACATCTGTGACAATGATGAAACCCTACCCACACAGAAACCTGAACCAAACCAAAAGAATTTTTAACTATCGCTTATCAAGGGCAAGGCGAGTAGTAGAGAATGCTTTTGGGATTCTCGCCAACAGGTTTAGGGTTTTTCTGACCACAATTAAGCTCAGTCCCAATAAATTGCAGAATGTGATTTTGGCAGCCTGTTGCTTGCACAACTATATGGTGGAAAACAACAAACACACATACATAAGCATTTGTGATAATGAAGACACTGAAAACCATACCTTGACTGCTGGACCATGGAGAAATGATCCACCTTTGACAACTACAGATCGAAACCTCAAAACAGATGCAAAGCTACAAAGACAGCTCCTGACAGAGTACTTCAATTCAGACTTTAGGGCCGTGCCATGGCAGCAGTACATGACCAGTCTGTGATACAACTGTATACAGGATGCCAAAATCACACTTTGGGCTTTATCAGGATGGTAAAGTAATCATCTAAACGAGTTTAGAATCCCCGATCAGTGCCCAAAAAAGGGTCATCGATTGACGGAATAAGCCGCATTGTACAATAGGCTTTCCATTGTGTGCCATGGAGTAACGTCACTTCCGATCGGGGATTCTAAACTTTAGCCCTGTATTTTCATAGTGAATTGTGAATCTTACAATATAGTTTTATAATGTGTACACCAGTTGCAACTTTGTCAATTTATTTCATTGCATTGTACCTGGAGAAAAAAATTTGGAGTACTACATGTAAGTGCCCACAACCGGGTAGAGCCCTTTACTGCCACATTCCAAGAGAATACCGGTAATCATCATTTTCCCAGTCCATGACACGATGATTTTGATTACATTTTTGATAAAATAGCCTACTTACTGTATCCAAGTTTGTTACTGTTGGGCGAGCAGCTACGTAGGGAGCAAGAAATTGAAGTTTTTCCAAACGCCATTTGGAACGTTTGGTCGGGGCTTTCCTGGCACTCCCACCTGTTTGAGGTTTTTTTGCCTTAGTATAGCTGTTCCTCACCAATCTTATTTTGTCTTCACCCAGTCCACTAAAAAGGAATAAAAATTTGTTAATGTACCGGTACATTGTATGTAGGCCTCTATTTATTTGTTGAAAATACATCTAGTAGGCTACTGTAGGCCTATAGGTAGCTAGGCCGAGTAAAAAACTGATTGTGATTGTGAATAAAAATGTTACATATCTGAAGTGATCACAATAAAATGACTTTTTCTTCAACTACGTTTTCCTCTGTTTAATATGTTCGTTTACTTTTTGAACTATCTATTTACCCATCCATCTTGTCAACGCAGCAATAGGCCTATACAGGTGTAATTTACGAGAATGCCCCCGTATGACAATGCCCGCTATATTGTTCGGCGGACACTCAAACACAGACATGTTGATCAGTGTCTCCCCAACATGGCCCATTTGTCACGTCGCGGCTTATTCCGTCAATCTTTTGTTGGGAGGCACTGGCAAACGGGGGGCAGTGAAAAACATTATACCGGCACCTGTGGTAATCACAACAACAGCAAATGGAGGCCACTCTACATGCTCTACATGTACACACGGCCCATTTCCATGTACAGCATCATACATGCGTGCATGATCAGGATACACTGCACTGCACTGTCCGGCAGGTACGCCGCATCTCGATCAGATTATACCTGTTTGGTCCAATTTTGTTGCAATCTCTTAGGAATGCATGCTGGCGCTTATCCCTGTTCTTGAAATCGGACGAGGTTACGTCGTAAAAAACAACTACATTGTATAATCCGCCCATAAATCGACCAGTTTGTCCTCTAAAACATAGTCGCTTACAACTTCGCTGGGGCCCGCCATCTTGAAATCATGTGAACGGAGGAAGCGTTTTGATTGGCTACCTGAATTTCTTCCCTCAGCACGTAGCTCAAGTAGCGCGCACACGGTGAGGTTTTCGCCTCTCGGGGCGAGAAATATCAAACATGTTTGATCTTCGCCTCAACGTCTCGAGAGGCAGAAAACTCAACAAAAAACACGCGCACACAGCGAGCTAACTGCTGAGCAAACGGTCTCGAGAGACTTTTTGCTCAGCAGATAGCTCACGTGTGCGGCAGGCTTTAGGGTGTTACAGCACGCCAAGTGAGAGCTCTCTATCTCATTACTTCATTAAGTATTGGGGGAAAATTGGCATAAATTTAATCAACCATCGGCAAACGCGGTTCCCAAAGCCATGAATGCCTTTCCAAAATCCAAGCAACTCTTCCCTAAAATCCCAATCCTAATCCCCAAAACTAATGAGGCAACAGAACAGCAATTTCTGAACATCACACCGTTAGCCTGTAATGCCGCCTGAAATGGCAATGTCGCTGTGTTCGGGGGTCTCGGACGTCCCCTCCGTTCATCAACCTCCAACTCGGAGTTTCCCTCACTAGCTGAGCAACCCTGAGAAGGTCAAACGAAACTAACGCTTTCCAATGAGGCAGTTTCTTTCCTTATAACACCCGGATATCCTAAAACCAACGAAAGCTTACTACCGTACAAAGGACGTCCGACCTCCAACCCACGGAAATAAAATTCCCTAGGGCTTAAGGTACCCCAGATTGAGGATCGGAAAACGCCGCATTAATCATCCGTACAGAGCACTGCTTGAAGAAATGAGGCAACCTACATACTGTGCACGGTAATCACAGGGGACTCCACCATTCAAACTGCTGCCCTGAAAGATAGCTTCCAAAACTTGTCCCAATGATACAACCGTATGATCTGTGAATAGCGCATTCCCGAGTGTTTACCAACCATAAAGCGTGTCGCTATTGTTCCTGACGGCAACACAACACGGCCAGCAACTCCCTACTACCCAACACACCATAGTGTAATTCTAGGAATCACGCAGAGAAAAGCCGGGTGGGAAGAACACATCTGTAAAAACTTCCACACTCTGAAATGGCAATCCCACATGCCATATCGCACCAAAATAGACCATAAAACCTGCCAAGAATTCAACATCTATGGCACCCTTAGCAATCCAACACGCCACACCAACATCCAGCAATCCAACATGCTGGGCAATAGAGTCAATGTATATCTGCCACGCCAAAGGCCAGCGATCCAGCATGCCTGACCAAAACCGAGGAAAAAAACATTAAAAATTAAACCCGGGAAATAACACACCAAAAGGAAACCGAAAGAAACATCGAACAGACTAGCAAAAAGTGGAACCATAAAAGCGGACGGGAAACCAAACAAAGAGAAAAAATATAGAGCACGAAAAAATCCAGCCAGGCCCGGCAGTCATCAAGCATTAAAATATGCATGACGTCATTCGTGACGAGAGCTCTCACTTAGGGTGATAAAAGTTGCAGACCAGGGGCCATATGCATAAAACTTCCTTAAGTTAAGTGTAAAACTTACCCTTAAAGTCTAAGGATTTCACTTTACCAAGTGCCATACTTAAGGTGTATGCATAAAACAAACTAAGGGCATACTCAGCTAAGGGCAACCCTTAACTAAAGTATTTCCAGGAATTGTGGTGTCAGCCAATGAAATTTCAGTATTCAATGGGGTTCCCAGATTTCTTGAGTGTTATACTTAAGGAAGGTTTCTCAAATGTAGGCTGCATGTACATGAACATGACTGCAGGCAATGCTGTAAATGCACATTTTAGTATGTTAGGAACTCTGTAAAGTGGCTATTAACGGTGGAAAACAAAACAGAGGTTACCAAATTGGTAGTACAGAAAGAGGATACATGGTCTGTCAAATCAAAATCCTTGGCACAGTTCAATGTTATCCCACCCTAGCCTAGCACATAATTTCCCCGGCCTATTTGGCTAGCATGCATTAAAAAACAGCATGGATAGCATATTCCAACCTGTGCCTACCGCAACTGTGAAGTTAAGGAGTCAGTTAAGGGAACTGTGACCACACTTAGAGTTAAGGGTGATTTTGAGGCTTTCACTATTCCAAAGTAGCTTTCTGCATCTCCCTTAAGTTAAGATTTCCACTTTAGTGGTGGTTTGAGGGAATCCTTTGGGATTTTCATACTTAAGTAGTTTTATGCATATGGCCCCAGGCCCCGTATTGATAAAACTACTTAAGTCTCAGTATGACACTCATCCTTTGTTCAACACAAAAGATAAGTATCATACTTAGACTTAAGTAGCTTTATGAATGGCCGGGTTTATTTGGCAAGCATGCTTGCCAAGCAGTTCCCTTTTTCGTGCTTATTTAGCAAGCATGCTTGCCGTCTAATGCTGAAAATTATCCCTATTTGGCAAGCATGTCACGCCCCCTAATGAATATTAATCAGGATATGTGCTTGCCATATTATTCAGCAAGTTCGGTTATTGAGCAAGCAAATACATGTATGCCAATTGTTTTGGAGGAAATTTTAACCTATCCAGGTGCAAGCAAGGGCCAAAGGAGATCAGTGTGTGTGTGTGGGGGGGGGGCACAATTACACAGAGTAAAAACTTGATGTTCATGTTGTACTTTTTAAGAGGCACGGCACTGATTTTAAGCAGGCTGGGGCGATAAATATGAGTATTTTTATCTGGAACTTACTTAACGGGACCCAAACAACAATATTCAAGTCAATGGTAACCACACCTATGAGCATTGACTACTGTGGCCAATGAGGCCACCACCTGGCAGTCGTTTGTTGGCATCCTCGACTGTTCGGGCAATTTTTGTACGAAAACACATAACGTTTCTTCTTGATATGCCTTTTCTGAGAGAAAAAGAAACCAAGAGAAAAGGGAAAAATAGGAAAAAAAGAAAAATCACGAGCGAGACCACGCGAGTTTCGAACCTCCGACCTTCAGGTTGTTGAGCCGACATCCTGTGCACTACGCTAATCAACTGACTGCAGACAAGCGGAGGATTTTGTTACCTGGTTTAGGGCAATGCGTGTAACTCGACGTTTAAGCCAAACTTCGCGTACTGTTTGGCAAACCAGGCTCGATAAATGGACATTTTCTTCTGAAAATCGCTTGTTGGTGGCTCCTTACCGCAAGGCACCCTCCACCACACGCCACTACGGCACTGTCTCCCCTGCCAGCTGCTCGCTGCATAATTAATGAGCTAGACGCGCGTCGAAGACTACACTTTTACTGCATACACAGCAGTTAGCTGTGAAAATAAACAGTTCGATGCCTTTAACGCCGTCTTAATCTTCGTTCGAGGCATAGCCTGCTCCCAATCACAACTTTTCGGTGCCTTTTTGCGACGGCGGCGAAGGCGAGTCGGAGGACTCCATCTTAGTCTACCGTTTGCATAATTAATGAGGTCTAATTAGGCCTTAATTTTCATTGGTCCATGCCGATCGGTGGTCATGAATATTCACTAATGTCTGCTTGCCATTTAAGACTAATTTCTGTGTATTCGGCAAGCATTTGCTTGCCAAATAACCACTTCCTTAATACGGGGCCAGAGACCTTATTCACGAAACTCCCGTAACTTACGGGAGTGCGCAAACTATTGTCATTTTGCGGACAATCTATTGTTCACTATCAGCCTGACAAAGGATTTGGGTACCCTTAAAGTTACGGGAGCTTTGTGAATAAGTTCCATGGTTATGTGAATGTAACGGTCCGTCCGGTGATGATGCAGCAAGGAATAAAAAAATAAATTTCTGCTTGGTCGGTGGGCAAGAATGAACCCACCGGGCTTCAGGCTACTAGGCAGCCACTTTGGCTATCACAAAACTAACTATTACATTATTTTAATTAAAACATGATTTTATTCATAGGGAAAATCGTGTAACAAATCATGAAGCGCATGATATTTATACTGTACACAAGGCCGTACACATCTACTAGAATGGCCACGGGGGGGGGGGTCAAAGTGCTTAGATTACTGTTATTGAAACTTACCATATCACTCATATTAGTCAACAATTACGTCACTCATATTAGTCAACAATTACATTGTTCATAACATCAAATACATACCTTTAATATGAACATAAATAAACAGGTTAAAACCTTCTTGGGGATGATAAAATCCGATAGGATGGAATGAAAATTTAGGCTAAAGGCTGCCTCAAGTCGTATACAACCCAACTGGGTAATGATAAAATCCGAATTCTGATTCATTCCTGAGTTACTCTACTGTAACATCTCAAAATGAACGTTTCGGCTAAACGCTGTCTCAAGTCGTAACGAAAATGCCGAGAAATAAAACGCAGCCTAATGATGAACTTCGAAGGCCAAGTTGTTAAATTTCGTCAGCTGGATTTTGCAAGGTCTTCCCTCCACTTGTCAAAAAGTCAGGCTGATGTTTCATCCAAGATGACCAATATTCACCATCCATCGGGAAGTTTCCATCGGAATAGAAGAATTCCAACCATGCGGAAAGCAGATTGTCCTTGAATCGTTTACAACGGTCCGTTTCTGTCATGTTTTCTCTGAATTGTTCGAAATTGTCCATCAAATCATTATTGACCACATAATGACCAGAGGGACCTTTCTTATGCCTCGTCCCTGCCGCGCGACAGCCCTCGCCCACAGATTACTTGTCGAGTTTCTACCCAGCAGAAACTTGCCATCCTGGTACCCAGTTATTTCCATCGCGGCCTTCAATTATGTGCTGTCCTCTTCAGGAGCTTGTCGAAGTTCCTCAGCTACAGGTAGTTTTATGTCGATATCTATTGGAAGAATGTTGGGGATGTGATCTCCTGGCAGTGGGTGAGGCACGGATATGGTAGGTGTCTCAAGGTCGGATGGGATAGTTTCATGATCATTGGTAATATCCATTGGTAAAGTGTCGGGAAGGTCCTCTTCTCCTGGGTGAGGTTTTCTTATAGATACGGCAGGTGTCTCAGGGCAGGAGGGCGTAGCTTCATGATCGTGATAACTCATATCCAGGTTTGCTAATAATTCCTCTTTTTCAGCGGCCTCAATAGGATTATCAGTGTCTAGGCTGATAGCTTCAACGCTGACATAATGAAATTCTGAAATATGGCCTAAGTTAGGAGGTCCTCTGCTTCCAGGATTCGATGTCGAAATAGTAAGAAGTTCATTACGATCAGCACGCCCAGAGATAATGATAATGCTTCTTCGCAAAATTGCTGCTGCTGCCGCAAGTTAAAGGTTATTCATACAGAATGAAGCTTTTAATTTTACTTCAACTTTTTACTAGTTGTATCTACTTTTACTATTTGCTTCTACTTTCAGCATATATGTTTGTTTTTTATTCATGTCAACCCATGTGCCGATGACGTCGCGATCTCAGGCAGTGGACACCAGGCAACGTCACAACATTCATGATCTGTCAAGGTAAACTGTCCAATGAGACCGGTAATTCACCGCGTGTTAACATGTCAGCCACAGGTTCAGTAAAACACCCACTTTGAGCCGTGAGACTAGGAGAATCCCCACCAAGTGCCGTCCGAGAGGCCCGCACTCTCCTATTTCCTTCTGCTGCTTCTGGATGAAATTTCCCTTTTTGCTCCCAGTCAGGCATCCTCGGGCTTGGATAGAAATCCTCCTCTAGGGGATATTCCCTGAAATCAACAAGGAAAGCGCAAGCCAATAGGACAACCAGGGGAAACCCTCCCAACCCACAGCTCAAGCGAACGGTGTGTCCACAAAGGGATTAGTACCCCCGAACCGAAAGGCAGGAAAGTAATCCCAAGACTTCTCTATTCCTCCACTCGGTAAACCAAGAAAACACTTCTTTGAAAGAAAGACCCAGTTGAACACAATGAATTCAATACCCCAATGTGTCTGCGTACACATCAAACACTATGCTTTGCAACCAACCCGCCAACTGCCTGGATTTTATTATTACTCAACGGGAACAGCCCCTACACCACCACAGTGTATAATCAGTTTGCGTGCCGCCGTAATTTTTCGCTCAGTTTCTGTGCCGTCGCTCCCGGCTACTTGTGCCGCCGTTTTAAAAATGGCCGACATCGCTCTCCGTGCGGATACATCTCTCGGTAACGAAGCTGGTATGGACCCAGATTCAAGGTAAGGCATTAGGGCTTTCATTAATTTCTGACGTCAGGGTGTCATTGACTTCCACCATTTTTTCCCAATGCATCAGTGACTCCCATCCCTGGAGGCCACCATTTTTTCCCAATGCATCAGTGACTCCCATCCCTGGAGGCCAGTGCATCACCTGACTCCCTCATTTTGTGGTCAATGCGTATTGCCTTGTATAATACTGTGGTCTCGGAGTTATGCCGGATTCGACTCCATATCCACCCATTGGTCCTGGGTAATTTGGGGTTGGGCCTGTGGACTGAAATTGTGGTGTGGGCGGATATGAATGATCCTGAGACATGCCCCGATACCAAATCATTTTTGTTTGGGCCATACCTTCATTTTTGTTTGGGCCATACCTTCCCTAAAAGTACGGCTAGGCCTGACCGCCCCCAGTCCGGCATAACTCCGCGACCACAGTATATTCACCATAATATGTTCGATCTTGACTTGCAACAGTTCAAAACATGTTTTAGAAATGTTGGAGAAGAATTCACATGACAATTCTTCTGCAACATTTCTAAAACGAAGAATTGTCGTAAAATTAACGATAATCAGCGTTTTTGGCGTTCACTTACGTTTGTTTGCGCCAATCTGCGACAATAGCTGCGACAATCCTGCGACAATTTTCTCATTTTTAAACCCTGGCCAAAATTTACAGGTTTTCTGTTTGCAGTCGACACCGATAATTTGGGGTTGTAAACGATATTTTGCGACATTGTGCGATATTTTCGACAAATCTGCGGTTGCTTTGCGATAAGTATGCGACAAGGTTTAATTTTTTGAACATTTCCAAAATTTCACGATTATACGCGACTGTCTGCAATATTATCGCAAGGTCTGCGATAGTTTGCGTTAATGTGCGACAGTACAATGCTGTCGCACGTGTGAGAGCGGCTTTAATGAAGCTTGCACTCTTCTTTGCGATTGCAAACTGACCGACCAGTCGCAGAGTGATTGGAACGCAATCGCGAGAGAATGACTTGCGCAGAGATGTCCTTACGTTCGTGACATTCCTCGGGCCAAACAAAATGCAAAAAACAGCTTATAATTAATAATGTTAATTTATGTTAATTACTGGTAATGTTAAATGATAATTTGTTAAACATTCTACTTCGAAGCACAAAAGAACACCTGTTTCAATCTTTCCCGAACGTCGTGCCTAAATTTCTTTCCCCCTCCTATACAGTATAGATAAAAGTTAATTCCGTAATTCATGTGCCAAAAGTACGAAATTATGTTATGCTGAATGTGGAATCGTAACTGCCAGTACTCCTCCTTCATATTATAGTGACGTTTCACTTCTTCGAGGCCCAAGATGACGTCATACACCCTGTATGGAATTGACGTCACGACGTAAGCGACTGAGACAAGAATTAACATTCTGGTCAAATAATTCGTCTCCGTTTGCCTGGTCTCTCGTCCCTTCTTGCTGATGCCCATTTTTTCTCTATCCTTGGATGCTGAATGCAACACGTAGATTATCCAAACATTGCAAACCACGATTATACAGAAAGGAAGGACAGTCCCGATTGCTAATTGTGCTGAATTTCCGAGAGCTTCCAACGTCGGGTTGTTCACCGACATACGGATACTTGGTGTCATGTCGCCTGTGGATAAGACCATACTAGGGATATTTCGCAGCCTTACGAACTACGAAAGCCGAACACGAAAAGCGTAATACGTCATCAATTTTTGATTAATTCAGTTCGTAGGCCCCGAAAACACAGAGCTATACGCTATTCGGTATTCTAGGCAAGTTTCATAGGGCACGCGTATAGTGTGAATCGAGCAAGGTTATTTCCATGAGTGGTTTACATAAGACTAAACTATTCTGAGGGCACGCTATTCGCTTTTTGTTCGTATTGTGCATGTCCAATTTTGTAGCGTATACCGAATACCGAATAGCGTATAGCTCTATGTAATCAGGGCCTTAGGCTTCATGTACATAGAAGTATACGGTATTCGGTATTTGGTGCACGTTTCGTAATGCACGCGTATACTAGAAAACGAACAAGCTTATTTCAAAGAGCGGTTTACATAGCCCTATACGCGGAACGGTGCACGCTATTCGCGTATACAAGGAATCGCGCTTGCACGATTTTTCCTCTGCGTATAGTGACCGTGGTCGGGAGAATTGGCATGGATTGGTCAGTTTATTCATTTCTAAATATTTTTTTCGTTGATTTTCAGCAGAAATATATTCCCGGCAATCAAAATCAAAGTAAATATTGGTATTCATAGTGTCTGATTGTGAAACAAAGTTCAGGTTCGATAATTCAGCAAAGGAAATATTTTACAGAGAACCCCCAAAATGCTAACCCCTTCTCGGTCACTCGGGGTGGGTGTAAAAAACGTCCTGACACATCCTCCATATGACTTAGTACCTTCCGACAATGCAAATCGAATGACCAAATTGCCGAGTTCAGCCCAGCGTATATCCTATATAAATCGCCGTATCCGTATACCGTATACCGTATAGAGTATACCGAATACCGTATACTTCTATGTACAGGAAGCCTTAGAAGCCTATACGTTTAAAATCATGTAGCCATTATTAGTGGAGTGGCTCGTGCTTGAAAAGGGCTCTAAAAATGACCTACCTTGCACTACTTTAGAACAAAGCAAACTTGGTGTCATTTGATTCGTATTGATGTCTATTTTCCAGAACGGATGGTTGTAGTTCGTGAAAATGTGTCCAACATACCAAATTAACCCATTTTTGCAAAAACATCAGAAAAGTAATGCAATTCGTTGCAAAAGACTTGTACAATGTATTACACATTCAAGTGTGTATGTACAGCTAACTTTAGCTATAATTTAAATGTTGTATGACATCGCTGTAACATCCATCAAAATTACCGAAAATGCCATTTTTACAAGAAATACTAATTAACTCATATTCTAAACAGGCCTACCAGACTGAGAGGTGCTACATTTCTATCTGTTGGTAATAGGCCTACATTTATAGGGTCTAAAACCGACGAGAAAAAAGTTAGCTGTACAAAGACACTTGAATTTATGATACAAGTATGTTGCATTGAATTTCATTACTTTTCTGATGTTTTCGCAAACAGGGGGTTAATTTGGTATGTTGCACGCATTTTCACGAATTACAACCATCCGTTTTGGAAAACAGACATCAATGCGAATCAAATGATACCAATTTTGCTTTGTTCTAAAGTAGTGCAAGGTATGCCTCATTTTCTGGCCTATGAGCCACTTCAGCTGAAAGGGTAAATGTCGTCCTGGGTATATACAAAGATTACCCAGGATCTCAATCTTCACGAAAACAATACCCTGGGTGTAGTTTCGGTAGCCGAACATCACCCAGCACCCGCAATCAGTGCCTACGAACGAGTCCTATTCAGAGTCCTGTCAGCTGGCTCGTTGGCCCAGTGGACAGAGTGGTGGATTACAAATCAGAAGATCGACGGCTCGAATCCCGTCTATAAATGACTACATTTTTTTTTCTTTGAGTAGTGTAAGAGGTATCCGGAGATATTGACAGCTCTGTTGCCTGAAGACAAAAAGGTGGCGCCCTCCTGGCGTCGTGGGGTACATCATGTTCTGAGCCTTCGTTTGAGGTGTCTGCAGGGCGTTTGCAATTCTCTTGCTCATCGCATGGGGGCTTTTTGTTCGGTCACGTCAGCTTTAAGAACAAGTTATCTCAGGATGCTTGTTGTCCTACATATAGGCCTAGAGCATAATCAAACGGGGAAATTTGCCAGATAAAATGCTGATTCTGTTGGGCGAGCGGAGTGGATTGGGGAATATTTAACCCGCCATGAATTGTTAAACCATCGAAGCATTACCCAAAACCCTGTGAAAACAGCACCGCTCGCTGTACCATGGCGGAAACCGCTGTAGTGAAAACTGGCCTGTACAGACGTGGAAATGAGGCATAAAGCCGCACAGTATGCACCGCTCATACTCACTCCCAGTTCGGCCGAAACATAGTGCAACCTCATTTACAGGCGTGCGTAATGTATAATTACCATAGAACCACACATTATAGCATTATCCTGCATCGAGGTTGGGGGAATCCCCTTGGGGAATCCCCAATGCTGCGTGTAGTCTCGCGCAGCCAGCCGTTTCGTTCCGCAGTACTGCCACACGGATCCCCGGATTCAAAACAGCGGCTAGGTGACCGAGACTATGCTCTAGAGGGTCGCCGATTATGACCCATCTGTCTACACTGTGCGGCGTTAAAGGTCCGGTGACAGGACCTGTAGGTGCACACAGGTAGTCGCTGACTACGCTCAATTACCGATGTGACCACCCCGCTATTCCGCTTGTCTCCTCCTGTGTCTAATAATGCATGTGATGGATGGAAAACACCTGAAAAAAAGAACCTAGCACTTTGGGAGTGCATTCGTCGTTACCGCATTTAATGGAATCAAGGCTTTTCTCTTACCCGTAGGATCTTCCTTAGCTACGTTTTTGTAAGTAAATAAAATATAAAGATTGAGTCCTAGAATAAGCACGGCGGTGACGCTCATCGTCAAACAGGCTCGGCGTGTCGTGCACAGCCTGTGGGCAGCCATCGGAAACCGTACGACGATTAACCGGTCAATGGTCATCTCGGCCAAGAAGAATCCGGACAAGATACCGAACCCGTAGGCTTGGTACCACATCAGCCTGAAAAATATGATCAAAGTGGTGTACACGTACTCGGAATGCCTGTACCAGGGAGAATTTGTCATGCCAGTAGTTATGCACCCCTACTTGGACGGATTTTTTTGGACGAGTTTTCTGGACGGGTGATAAGATTCGTCCAAAATTTTGGACGACCAGGATATAAGCTGAACGATGGGATTTGGGGTTAGGGTTTGGGTGATCTGATAAGAGTTAGATAGTGAGGGTTAGCCAAGATGGCGTGAATATATCTGCAAGTCAGCCCAAATGTTACTGGAAAGTTCCTCAATGCAGTACCCACAAAGTTGAACGAATCAATAAACTTGATGTGTTTCACTTCAAGGGACATGAACTTCATTCCGGAAGTTATCACTCGCGGCCAAATGTCATTCTTGTGCATTCAGTCGATAACAAAATACGAATCGTATGCTTTAAAGTTATGACAGATTGCAATGCCATTTTGCTTTGCGATCCACGTGCAAAAATCATCATTGCATGTTGGGCCATCAAACACAATCTCCCTGCAGTTGACAGAGAAATCCTCCTTAGGTTTTGTGAAACACTCACTGCAAACATCATGGCAGACGATCAGGGCGGGTATGTGCAGATTGTTATCCCCGAGCATGGTTTCATAATCAAACACACAAAAAAAACGTTTTTCTGACCTGTCCTTTTCACCGGCATCCGCTGCTAAAGTCTGGCAACATCTATCTTTGACCTAATGGAATGCGGAAGCTAGGAAATTGATCGTTGGATTTTCCACGGACCTTTAATCACACGCGGCTATTGAATGACCGGCGGACAACGCGAACAATCGGGGAACGACCACAAGTGATCGACAGGCATGATTATAAACCGCAAAGCTCTGTCACATTACATGACTTCCGCATTCCATTAGGTCGAAGATAGATGTTGCCAGACTTTAAGTTGACTGGCTCCCCGTCTATTTCAGCAAACATGGCTTCATCAGCGTAATCTCCTGTAGCTCCGCGTTCGTCACGTACATCTTCCACGGGTTTCATGTAACACAGATGTCCATCTGCGACATAACAACGGCACACGCGGCAATAGCGTTCCCCGCACTTGTGAGGATCTTTTCGTTTGCTGGTATCCACCACTTTACCACAGGACTTGCACTTCTTTAGTTTGTCGCATTTTGACACACCGCCACATTTTGTACGCTTTGTCCCGCGGGTGATGTATTGTACAGGCGATACAATTTTGTGGTTGCCAAAGCAGTCTTGATTAGGGAACGAACGATTGCAGTCATTGCACTTCATCCATTTTTCTTCTGCAGCGGGGCAGTTGTCTCTCAGACAAGCAGGGCAAACATGAATACATTTGTGTTAGCTTTGTTGTCATACCCCATTTCACATTTCCTGCAGTGGTAGGAATACATGTAGTTCCAGAAGGCTGCCGGGCTGGTAATCACATCAAAATGTCCATTTGAAAAAAAATATTGTTATACGTTTTGGATTATCCAGCGGTCCAATGTACCAGTACTTCTGCAGTGGATGCGAGTAGTCAGCAATCTGATATTCCGGAAGGACAGCTTGCAACTTTTTGAATTCCTCATATCCGCAAGGTCCCTCTGGTACTCCGCTGAGTGTATGGAGGTCTTTAGCCCGCTTTGTTTGCTCCTTCGATGTCTGTCGTATCTTCCGCCATAACTGTTTGTCGCTTTTCGGTAGGCCGTCGGCCTTTGCCCGGCATGGAGAAAACGCGGAATTCCACGGAATTCCGCTAGACATAATTTGGTGGTCTGCAGTTTATACAGTTCTATTAACTGGTGTGAAACTTATCACGTGTATCATCCCCTCCCGTCCCCTCTCCTTATCTCTTATCATATTGGCACTAGCCTAGATACGAGGTAGCAAGGTGGTTGGGCTACAGAAACAATGCCGCTGTGGCCGAATTCCAACTGATTTGCTTGGCCTTGTTATTTCATTATTATTATACCCTACATGTGTTAAGGCCAGTGTATAGTTGTATAGTTTATTCCATTGTTAAAAGCTATAATTACAGTTTCGGATTCTTGGCGGATTTCCGTGGAATTCCGCGTTTTCTCCATGCCGGCCTTTGCCATGGCTACGACAAGTGCCCTGGCAAAACACAAACTGTCGTCCTGATTTCTTACACGAATGACACACTTCAAGTCTCTCAGTTTTTTCTCCAGTGGCTTTGGAGCACGATCATACCATCCTGCTCCTTGTGGCATCCGTACATGAATGAAATGTATGACCAAGCTCTCGTCGAGCGTAAATTCGTCATTTGACTATAGGACCTTCATAATCTCGTTCATGATGGCCTCCACAGTCATCAATTCAGCCCTCCTGCAAGTTACCCAAATCTGCTGAGTTAGCCCAGGGTGTTGGATCGTAATCCTGACGATATCATTGGGATCAACATCCCGCATCAGTTCCTCCAGCAGATCCTGTAGCATCCGTCGTAACTGCTGAACGGTGACCCGAAAATCTTCGTTGACATTTTCGCCTCGCATTCGAATGGTCAGGTCGCGCCCTCGTGTCTTAAATTTCTTTATCGCTCTCGTTGTGTCCTTCACAATATGGAAGCGGAGCGGAACTGGAGTGTCATTCTGTAATCAGAGAGTATCAGATGTAGGCATATCCTAGCGTTAAGAAAAAGGCAATTTATTAGCCCTATTTCAGTCGGCACGGTAAAATTTATTAGAATATATGGCGACGTACTGCATGTATCGTATCAAATACCAGCAATTAGCAAATTCGAAAATGGGATTTTATAGCAACACGTACCTTAGTTGAATCCTGAAGAAATCCAATCGGTATAAGGGCTCTAATGCACACGGGCGAGTCCTGTGATTTTCCAGAGGCAGTAAAAATACGGCGCAGATAATAGAACGAAGTGAATGAAGTGAAGTCTGTGCTAGTCATGAGCAAGTCTGCGTGTTTTCAGGGGTTGTCTTATTTTATACCTTCCATGCCCATACCTGTTGTCACGAAAATGGTGATAAGACAGGAAATCACCATGTTATCGCAAAACGTCAGGAAGAAAAAATAAACAAAATACGTAAACACAAATAGGATGTTCCCACATTAAAACAGGACTTGCTCAGACCTGTCACCACACCAAAGGGATCTCTATGTTATCATGACGCGTTGGATTAATCAGTAATAAATAAACATGAAACAGGATGTTTCCAAATCAAGAGGGCTTGCACAGGCCTGTTTTTCACACCAAAGGTGGTGTCTATCCACGCGAGTTCTCTCACACGAATTGGCTCTCAATGTGCAACTCGACTGCGAACTGTTGTTTGTGCAATGACTCGTTAATCCGTGAGGAAAACAAACAATGGTAAATTGCCCAAGCAACTTCTGTGAGAACACTCTCCCATGGATATCCACCTTAAGCCAGGAAAAATCCCCATTTAAAAGGCATACTGCAACAGTAACGACAGATATATCATATGACAGTGAAATCATCAAGATAGAAAATCCTGGGTTGAAGATGCACTGCAAGAAAGATTACAGATTCTGCTGGGAAGCGATCGCCACATCGAACTCAAAGGACCGATAATGGACTGGTATGAAGACAGTGGAATGTGACAATTGCCTCATGACCACAGACGTCACTACCATCTGCACGGGAATGGAATGCGGAACATTGCTGTGCTTCCCATGCCGCATCGCCGTCATCATGAGAGACCTGATACTGGCGATCAACGATTTTGCGTCAGCGTTGCAGGTACTGTTTGACCCAGAACCTACGCGAATACCTCGACCCGATGCCATGTGATGGTACAACATCCATGAAGAAAAGGACGGTGGTTACTCCTCGGTTTAAACCGCCCCAGATTCAAGACAAAGAACAAAGCCCGCCCTTCGGAGCACCAGATTGCTAAGAGACCAACCACTCAGAATAGCTCACTTGCAGATATATTCACGCCATCTTGGCTAACCCTCACTATCTCACTCTTATCAGATCACCCTAACCCTAACCCCAAATCCTATTGTCCAGCTATATCCTGGCCGTCCAAAATTTTGGACGAATCTTATTACCCGTCCAGAAAACTCGTCCAAAAAATCCGTCCAAGTAGGAGGGCATAACTACTATGCCTCCTCCTCTGTAAAGGCATTTATAGTGAGGTTTCGAAGAAATACTTGGTAGTGAGGTTTCGCAAATCTGACGAAACACGAGGTACGAAATACGAAATTGGACTTCATTTCCATGACGTAATGTATTTCAGGCGTACCTGACAATGAATACCTTGGTTTCTGAAAGGTTTCAGTGTAATCGACAGGTTTTTCTGGCCTCGATTGAAAGGGTTAAAAGAATCAAGCCGCCTTCTGACCAATGAAATCACAAACATTATCTGAACATCTAATCTACTCGCACTTACTTCAAAACAAATTCAGAAATTGGCCCAGTTCCAAACGCCAAGAGTGGATAGGACCAGAAACCTTCAATAACAACAGACGAATCTGCCATAGCCAGACCTGTCATGTAATTACACGTCGAAATTCGCCTGTTGTCCTTTTGAAGTGTAATAAGAATCGATAGGAGGTTTCCAGTGATTCCCCAAAGCATGATGGGTATCCAGACATAATGACCTATGACGTAATTCACCACGCGGAGTTTCTCCACTGCTGGGTCAACGGGCATGACGGGCCCCATTACCTCGGAGTATGTAGACATGTTGTTTTGTCGGCCGTACATCTTCTCCGTTCCTTACTTCCATGCAGCCGCACGGTGACCCTGATTTCTAAAGCTAGATTCAGTTTTGACCAATGAGAGTCACTCTGGCATTAAGTTCCGAATACTTCTTTCTGCACCTGTGTTGGCTTAAGGGTGGCACACACTTGCGATTTTTCGAGCGATTTTCTAGGTACCGGCCTTGCGACCACAGCAGCGACTGAACATATTTTAAGTTTTTGTTGACTCGTTTGCGACAAATGCCTTATTGGACGATCAGTGATGTCACGGATGACATCACTGATCGACCTCAAAGGTAATTATCGCATGCCACGTAGTAGTCGCACCGGTAGTCGCCCCCATTTTAGTCGCCCGTGTACGCCGCCCTTAAAGGTGTCCAACATAGAGCACAAAAAACGACACACAAAATGATAGCAAACATAAGTCGTCTCCGAATTTTGGAAATGTTGGGTCTTCCACAGGCACTGGATTTCAACTAGAAAGTGCCTGCAGAAAACCCAGGTTGGGGTCGAAAATTTGCAAAATTCGGAGGCGATTTATGTTACTATGTGTTGTCTAAAGCATGGCCAAGTGAAGAAATAGTCCATTCCTATACTTTGAAGTTACTATGTGTTGTCTAAAGCATGGGCAAGTGAAGAAATAGTCCATTCCTATATACTTTGAAGTACACAGGCGTGCAGTCGTTTTTACTTTTATGAACCGTGAACCACACTAATCTCAGATAATGCCTTTAAAGCAGGCCATACACGATCGATATTATTGCACAATAAGAGGCTCAAAATACGAGCATGTGCTTCTGGCATGATGGGTGCAAGAAGATTGGCAATAATAGGGAGTTTTCGCAAAGCCCCCGAAACGCCAACGCCAACGACAATCCCATTGTTCGATGACAAAAAGAGAGCATCGAACAAATGGATAGACGTTCCCGTTGGCGTTTCGAGGGCTTTGCGAAAACTTTATAATATCGCCCATTTTGGTCCTCATATTGTGCAATAATATTGAACATATATGGGCGGCTTTACCAATGAATAGGAGGCAGTGCAACTGCAATAACTAGGCTTACTTGTGATCAGTTGAAAAGGACCGAGACGTCGTTGAACTAATAAGTGCACTGCATTCGTTGAATGCGCACATTAACAAAGTTCGTGTTGGCGGAGCAGAATTGCGTTTGAAAAAGAGATGATCGATAAACCTATCACAGGAAAACAATATGGTATAAGTCATTTGATATGTCGGTGAGAAAAACACGGCTGTCGAGACGGTCGAGCGTTTCGGAGTGGTGTATGTAATTGCACACAGCCGTTTTTTTTTTGCAGATTTGGCCGATTTGCCTTCGTGCTGTAGTGAGTTTGGATGCTCAGTGTTTTAAACAGCACGACTGTGTGCATTAGGTGACTCTTTATCCTTCACCGCCTTGATAAGACTGGTCTCCTGTCCAACCGATATATATCCAGTGGTAACACCGAGGCCGCCTTACCTTCATCTGATCACTTGAGAAGTTCAACGTTCTGTTATAGCGTGACTAACCCTTCAACAGGCAAGGTAACATGCTTCAACTCATTTTTCTATGTTTAGCAACACTCACAATAACTAATCGGTAACGTAGATCATTCAAATTGATAGATTTGAACAGTCTTTTCGAGCATGCATATAGGCCTACGACGTTGCCTAAAGGTCAAAGGTTACGTCGGCCGTCACGGGATACAAAACCTAACGCATACTGTCTGGCCTTGAAACTGGTCTGTCCAAAGCTCGATGGAAGGTATACGCGGCTTTATTTTCACAGATCTGTACTTTTAAAGGGAGCCAAGCGGCAGATTGTTATTAGGATACTGTGAGTACAGAACTACATCACAAGTGGCGCTCACAATAAGGAACAGTAACGTCTTTTATGAAATGTTGCAAAAAATCAAACACAATTTTATTCTCTTCTCTGTGAGCCTAGTAGTTATCAAGTCCGCCGAGCAATCCGCAGGTTCTGGGTTCGAATACAGCGTGGACCAAAGAACCATCCCGGCTGTCCTAGGCGTCGCATGGCACAGTAAGCTGTAGCACCTAGTAACTTGTACCATTGCAAGGACATTGAGATGGCCTCTTCCATACTCCCCAGGGCCAATACTTTGCTTTGTACCTTATGGACAAACCCCAAGTCACAGAATTCTACTTTTTACAATGTAGATCACACGGGCTGTCGCGGTGCAGTGCGTCCGTCGTCGTCTTCGTCCGTTAGCAGGGCACGTTTCGTACCCGCCGGGGCTATTGATTCGAAACTTTCCTACATACGGGAGAATCCAACTTACCTCGACGCGAGTCCATGTCATAAAAATTTTCTAAGTTCTAATAATACCGTAGTATAGAGGGGTAGCATAATGGTAAATCGAACAACTTGTATCATACCTAAGCTATTCCATCTACCATTATGCTACCCCTTGTAAGGAATAACTACGAGTCAAGAATATCAGAATCATCGCGTATATTGGAGGCCTCATACAAGTACACGATGTGATGATACATCTGGTAACGTAGATAGCACGGACAGAACGGTGAAGGTACAGAACGTACACCACGGAACGGTGACTGAAAGTATTAAGATACAGTACAATTAAGAGATCTTACCAACAAATCATGCGAGAATTCGACAAAGATTCGACAAATTCGGCAAACGGATTTATACCGACCAGATCGTGAGCCTTCCAGGAAACTTCGAGTCAGAGGCGAGTAGGAGACGACGGCACGAACAAAAGTGAGAAACGCGCCGCCGAAGGTTGCTTTTATACGGAAAAATTATGCAACATTGCAAGCAGAAGGCCAACGATCGGTCTACACAACTGCACTCGATAACTAATGAACTGGTTCGAACCGCAAAGTTGAATAACGTTATGCAAAAATGGTATCGCACTTAGGATTCTAGGAAATATGCAACTGAACATTATTCGATTTCTATCTCTCCCATTACGCACTTGGGAGAAATTGTACAAGGCATCATAAAATTTACAATATATAACTCTTCATTACGACTGACTTTTCAGCCCACACTAAATGTCACTTCGCTCGGCGACAATGCCGCCCCCCGATGGTCGGCACGAACATCACAACAATTTAACATTCGGCTTCCTCCAAAAGGCATATCTGCGAAGCTGGTCTCGTCAGTTCTCCAGAAGTCGTCCTGATCCTGACCACTCGCACTCTACCATCATCACCAGGCATGACCTCCGTGACTCGAGCCATAGTCAAGCGGCTAAGGTCAAATTTTTGGCAGAATTGTTCACTTTTTGGGGAAAGTGTCAAATTTTGCATGGGTGTTCTTTGGGTCCACACAAGTCATTTTCTAACGAGACCCCAAAAAATCAGGCCCCCTGGTGGCCGCCATCTTGAATTTAAAAATGGCTGCCATCGGGATCTAAAACATGCGATATCTCAGAATGCACTGGAGATAAAAACGTAATTCCAGCTTCTATACCCATGTTTTCTAGTACTGCGAGTTCAATGGAGCATGCAGAAAATTGATTTTTGGCATCCGCCATATTGGAATTCAAGATTGCCGCCACTTTCGGCAAAATCGTTAATATCTTGATGAATTGCACGAATTGGATGAATTTTGCCTCCACACCTATGTTTTTACGTCCAAGTAATTATGGTTTCCGATCTCAAGATCGGAAACCATATAGTGTTTGGTCGTGGTGTGTGTGTGTGTGTGTGCGTTTGTGGTCGGGGGAAAATGGGGACACTCCCTCGTATAGGACCTTTCAAACGGGGACCCCTCAGCGAATGGGGACGTCCCCAGTTCTCTTTGGTGTATATCCTGATAAATGGGGTCGTAATATCTGCCATTTTCAAAGATTGGGCCATTCTGAGTTGGTCCCCAAACGTCAGGATCCTTCACATTTTTAGTTCAAAAAAAAATCCACCACGTGGCGCTAGTGAATATTTGGGGAGTGTACGCCATTTTGATCATGCCCTCATTTGTGCATTCAAGAACGGACCATCGGCCGCCATGATATGTGTCTAGGCCTACATGGTCTAAGAGGAGTACAATACGGGCAAAATCCCAGAATTTAGGCCCACCCGCTTTGAAGGTTGACATCATACCACCGAAAGGTAGGTGTTTTTTATCTGGTTAAGTTGTGATAGGCCTAATAGCAGCAAACCGGCGGCGTTCAGCGTAGTTCTGCCGACCTGGCCTAGCCTAGCCTTCGAGTGGCGCGACGTTGATGAACGATAGCTCCGCCACGGCTGGGTCAAATTTGACATACCGGTAGTATACATCAATCGATTGTCTTTTTTGCCGGTACAGCCATCATCACTGTCATTTTCCCTATAAAAGTGACAGAAAAAAGGTCTTTCACAAATCACTAGGAGATGGTGAGGAGAGGGAGAATACTTACATGTACAGGATGTCCTCGTTTAAATAGAATAGAATGATCAAGTTGATCACCATTTGTATGGTCTAGGATGGCTGGCATCCTGTCAACTGGGCACATGCACACGTCTAACTTGTCTACAGTACTGTGCAAACGATATAGGACACCCCCTTAAATCCCATTCCTTTCCAATTAACCCTTTCATACCCAATCAGTCACTGTCAGTGTCGACCATACAACCCCGACACTTCTTTCCAGCAATTGGTTGCAAACTTTGCACTATCCTAGGACGGGGGAACCTTGACTCCAGGGCCAAATGATTCCCCCAGTCCTCCTCTTCGCACAGACTGTTCCTCCCCCAATTTATGGAATCCATTAGAGTTGCCTTTCATACTTGTTTACTGTGGATATATGGCCCTGGTGCTTGTTTAGGTTGGAAGTGGCATGCCCCCTAATTGGGGACACACATCAACTAACATGTCACAGTTAAATGGGGTCACACACTATGTGGGGTCATTCATGGTTTCACCACTGGTTTAACTGGGGACACACATGATGTGATGTTTCATTAAAAAGTGGGGACACACCCTAAGTGGGGTCGTTTATGTTTCCTTCAGCATTCCAGCCTAAGGGCCGAATTCACGGACCGCACTTTAGCCTAAAGTATAGCGTAAGTTGGACTTTCTCTATGCTTTAAGCATTGAGGAAAGTCACACTTTAATGAAAGTGTGACCCGTGCATACGGCCCTTAGTTTGTTATGGCCCGCTTCAACAGAAGCAGGAGCATTACGTCGTCACCCGTTACATCCGTCTGTCAGCGTCGTCCGTCCGTTGTCTGATCAAACTGATTTTTTGTATGTACGTTGGGGGTGACTAGACATGCTAGAGGAAGGTTCCTTTCAAAAATGGTGGCGTTTCTATTTACAATATGGCTGCCGGAGCCGCCATCTTGAAATCGGATTTAAGGGAGAATTGTCTGTCCGATCATATTGATTTTTTATATGTATGTTTGGGGGTGATTAGAGGAAGAGTCCCTTCGAAAATGGACACGTTTCGATTTACAATATGGCCACCTGAGCCACCATCTTGACATCAGATTTCTGACTCTGATTTCAAGACGGCGGCTCTGGCAGCCATATTGTAAATCGAAACGCCACCATTTTGGAAAGGAACCTTCCTCTAGCATGTCTACTCACCCCCCAACATACAGACAAAAAATCAGTTTGATCAGATAACGGACCGACGACGCGGACGGACGGATATAACGGGTGACGACGTAATGCCCCTGCTTCTGTTGAAGCGGGGCCATAACAAACTAAGGCTGGAATGCTGAAGGAAACATAAACGACCCTACTATAGGGTGTGTCCCCCACTTTTTAATGAAACATCACATCATGTGTGTCCCCCAGTTAAGGAGCATGCCCACTGTGTTGATGGAACCATCAATGTCCATCCCTAAGCATGCAACTCGTTTCATTTTGATAGATCAGGTAGATCAGATAGATCCCATCGAAAATGGACGCGTTTCGATTTCCAATATGGCCACTGAGCCACCATCTTGACATCAGATTTCGTCGAATTTTGGGAACAATGTTCCTTTCATCAGTTTGATTAAATTCCGTATTCATGTTGAGGGAAAACCAACTCAACATACATGCAGGGGCATACATGTATCAGACAATGGACGGACGACGCAGACGGACGGATGTAACGGGTGACGACGTAATGCCCCTGCTTCTGTTGAAGCGGGCCATAACAAACTAAGGCTGGAATGCAGAAGGAAACATAAACGACCCCACTTAGGGTGTGTCCCCACTTTTTAATGAAACATCACATCATGTGTGTCCCCAGTTAAGGAGCATGCCCACTGTGTTGATGGAACCATCAATGTCCATCCCTAAGCGTGCAACTGGTTTCATTTTGATAGATCAGGTAGATCAGATAGATCCCTTTGAAAATGGACGCGTTTCGATTTACAATATGGCCACTGAGCCACCATCTTGACATCAGATTTCGTAGATTTTTGGGAACAATGTTCCTTTCATCAATTTGATTAAATTCCGTATTCATGTTGAGGGAAAACCAACTCAACATACATGCAGGGGCATACATGTATGCCACGCTCTGCATTGCTCTTGTCAGCGATTGCGTTTGTTTACACGTAGGTTGAAAGTGACATGCCCCCTAATTGGGGACCCATGCCCCCTAATTGGGGACACACATCAGCCAACATAGCACAGCTAAATGGGGACACACACTTTGTGGGGTCATTCATGGTTCCACCAGTGCAGAAACTTCTAGTGATTATATGCTTCCAAACCAGTGACACCCCTTATCTGACCTACCAAAATGAAATGAGTTGCACACTTAGGAATGGCCATTGATGGTTCCATCAGCACAGTGGACATGCTCTTTAACTGGGGACACACATCATGTGATGTTTCATTAAAAAGTGGGGACACACCCTAAGTGGGGTCGTTTATGTTTCCTTCTGTATTCCAGCCTTAGTTTGTAATGGCTCCGCTTCAACAGAAGCAGGGGCATTACGTCGTCACCCGTTACATCCGTCCGTCAGCGTCGTCCGTCCGTTGTCTGATCAAACTATTTTTTTTGTATGTATGTTAAGGGTGACTAGACATGCTCCTTAACTGCCCTTATCAAAATTTTCTATGGAGATTCTATAAAAAAAAATCTATAGAAACTCTATATAAATTCCACATAATGTTCTATGAACATTTCTATAGAAGAACCTATAGAAATTTTGTGGAGTTTCTATAGAGTTGTTATAGAATTCTTATACAGTTTTCANTCAATGGCCTTCTCTTAAGTGTGCAACTCGTTTCATTTTGATAGGTCTGATAAGTGGTGTCACTGGTTTGGATATCACTACAGGGTGGGCCAGAGAAAGTGTCCCTGGAACAATAGGGAAACAATAGAATTGTTATTGTTCGAGGGACACTTTCTCTGACCCACCCTGTAGAAGCCTGTCTCCCCAGTGATGAATGACCCCACAAAGTGTGTGTCCCCATTTAGCTGTGCTATGTTGGCTGATGCGTGTCCCCAATTAGGGGGCATGTCACTTTCAACCTACATGTAAACAAAAGCAATCGCTGACAAGAGCAATGCAGAGCGTGGCATACATATGCCCCTGCATGTATGTTGAGTTGGTTTTCACTCAACATGAATACGGAATTTAATCAAATTGATGAAAGGAACATTGTTCCCTGAAATCGACGAAATCTGATGTCAAGATGGTGGCTCAGGTGGCCATATTGTAAATCGGAACGCGTCCATTTTCGGAGGGACTCTTCCTCTAATCACCCCCCCCCCCAACATACATATAACATATCTGGCAGCCATATTGTAAATCGAAACGCCACCATTTTGGAAAGGAACCTTCCTCTAGCATGTCTACTTACCCCCAACATACATACAAAAAATCTGTTTGATCAGACAACGGACGGACGACGCGGACGGACGGATGTAACGGGTGACGACGTAATGCCCCTGCTTCTGTTGAAGCGGGGCTGTAACAAACTAAGGCTGGAATGCTGAAGGAATCATAAACGACCCTACTTAGGGTGTGTCCCCACTTTTTAATGAAACATCACATCATGTGTGCCCCCAGTTAAGGAGCATGCCCACTGTGTTGATGGAACCATCAATGTCCATCCCTAAGCGTGCAACTCGATTCATTTTGATAGATCAGGTAGATCAGATAGATCCCTTTGAAAATGGACGCGTTTCGATTCACAATATGGCCACTGAGCCACCATCTTGATATCAGATTTCGTCGATTTTTGGGAACAATGTTCCTTTCATCAGTTTGATTAAATTCCGTATTCATGTTGAGGGAAAACCAACTCAACATACATGCAGGGGTATACATGTATGCCACGCTCTCCATTGCTCTTGTCAGCGATTGCTTTTGTTTACACGTAGGTTGAAAGTGACATGCCCCCTAATTGGGGACACATGCCCCCTAATTGGGGACACACATCAGCCAACATAGCACAGCTAAATGGGGACACACACTTTGTGGGGTCATTCATGGTTCCACCAGTGCAGAGACTTCTAGTGATTATATGCTTCCAAACCAGTGACACCCCTTATCTGACCTACCAAAATGAAATGAGTTGCACACTTAGGGATGGCCATTGATGGTTCCATCAACACAGTGGACATGCTCCTTAACTGGGGACACACATCATGTGATGTTTCATTAAAAAGTGGGGACACACCCTAAGTGGGGTCGTTTATGTTTCCATCAGCATTCCAGCCTTAGTTTGTTATGGCCCCGCTTCAACAGAAGCAGGGGCATTACGTCGTCACCTGTTACATCTGTCCGTCAGCGTCGTCCGTCCGTTGTCTGATCAAACTATTTTTTTTGTATGTATGTTGGGGGTGACTAGACATGCTCCTTAACTGGGGACACACATCATGTGATGTTTCATTAAAAAGTGGGGACACACCCTAAGTGGGATCGTTTATGTTTCCTTCAGCATTCCACCCCACTCAGGGTGTAACCCCACTTTATAATGATACATCAGATGATGTGTCCTCAGTCAAGGAGCATGCCCACTGTGTTGATGGAACCATCAATGGCCATCTCTTAAGTGTGCAGCTCGTTTCATTTTGATAGGTCTGATAAGTGGTGTCACTGGTTTGGATATCACTACAGGGTGAAGCAGAGAAAGTGTCCCTTGAACAATAGGGAAACAATAGAATGTGTTTTGTTCGAGGGACACTTTCTCCGACCCACCCTGTAGAAGCCTGTCTCCCCAGTGGTGAATGACCCCACAAAGTGTGTGTCCCCATTTAGCTGTGCTATGTTGGCTGATGTGTGTCCCCAATTAGGGGGCATGTCACTTTCAACCTACATGTAAACAAAAGCAATCGCTGACAAGAGCAATGGCCCCTGCATGTATGTTGAGTTGGTTTTCCCTCAACATGAATACGGAATTTAATCAAATTGATGAAAGGAACATTGTTCCCTGAAATCGACGAAATCTGATGTCAAGATGGTGGCTCAGGTGGCCATATTGTAAATCGAAACGCGTCTATTTTCGAAGGGATCTATCCGATCTACCTGATCTATCAAAATGAAACGAGTTGCACGCTTAGGGATGGACATTGATGGTTCCATCAACACAGTGGGCATGCACCATGCTTAATTCCCCGCCCGGAAATTCCGGGGAAATAACGTTATATCGCAGAAAAAACTTTTATTCAGCGGAAAAAAGCTTTTAAAATTCCGCAAAAAAAACTTTATTTTCGCGGGCGTCTTTCAGCCTGCAGTAGGCCGAAAAGGGTCCTCACCCCAGTGAGCAATGGCAAAACCATACGATGAAATAGACCACCATCAGTTGACGGTGCAGACCATTCATAGGAATAACGACATCGGCATATTCATACGGGTTTTCAAGTTGAACAAAATTTATCGGTCACACAAGTCAAAGTTGCATTTTCCAAAATGGCTGCCTGGCAGCGGTCTGCGAAGTCCGATCGCGCTGAAATTTGCTGTACACATGAAGGCTACAAAGATACATACTTGTTCAAGTTCAGAACATTCTATGCTCCAATAGTTAATGAGCTATGGTCTAATGCTCAATTTCCAAGGTAGCCACCTGGTGGCCGTACTGGAAGTCCGATCGGACCGAAATCTGCCACAGACATACAGGGTACCTAGATACATCATCACACCCAATTTGAACAATCCAGGACAAATAGCCACGAAATGTGCCACCCGACGATGAAATTTCGAACTTTGACCTCTGTGACCTTGAAAATTAGGTCAAATCAAAAACCCGGGTGATATGTCGTGTATCCTCATAAGATGTACCTACCATAAAAATTTGGCGATGATCCGATCAACGGTTAAGGCGAAACTGCACTTTAAAGGTTTTTGGTTTATCCCCCCCTGGTGGCCAAGCCAGGAATCAGATCGGACCGAAATTGGGTGTCATAGGTCATTTGACCTAGGGGTATATGTGTACCCAGTTTCAGATCAATAGCCCCAGCGGTTACAAAACGTGCCCTGCTAACGGACGACGACGACGACGACGACGGACGACGGACACCGCGGTGATGGCTATATCTCACGAGTGAGCAAAAAATATCAACACCCCAACTAACGTTCAGGACTACTGGATTTTATTCATATGGCCCATTGTAATAAACCAACCGTACATGCCATTTATCAACAGTTAAGAGATCATGGAACCATGAATAGGCGCACGTAGTGTGTCGCCAGTTTGTGATGATAGATCAGATAGTGTGTGTCCCCAGTGAGGGAGCATGCGATAGGCTGTTGAAATATAAAAGCTCCTGTGAGTCGCATCATTTTTAGATGGATGTACATGATAAGTGGTCTTCTCCTCCTGCCCAATAGTATCTGATATACGGTCAGTCCCCACTTGACACCTGCGGCTGTGTGTCCCCAATAACTGTGCATTGGGGAGGGTCCCCTCTTTGAGACTGATGTACGGATTTGATGAATTTGAAGATAATGAAACTTTCAATAGCTTGCAGCATTCCCCCATGACCTAGGGTCATATCTGCCAAACAGTGTTGGCATAAACCCTAAAATAAGGAAGTCCCCATTTAGGCACAATTGAACATTCGTCCCCGGTTTCCACATTTTACATGTGTGTGTGTGTGTGTGTGTGTGTGTGCGTGCGTGCGTGCGTGCCTGTCTGTCTGTCTGTCTGTTTAGTCTGTCACGCCTGTAACTCTCTTCCTGCAAGAGCTACACACCTATCAGGGGCCTTATTCACGAAAGGCCCGCAAAATTTGCGGGCACGCAAAGTGCTATTTTCATATTCATGAAGCCCACGCATCGCAAAAAAATCGNTAGCTTGCAGCATTCCCCCATGACCTAGGGTCATATCTGCCAAACAGTGTTGGCATAAACCCTAAAATAAGGAAGTCCCCATTTAGGCACAATTGAACATTCGTCCCCGGTTTCCACCGTTCACATGTATGTGTGTGTATGTGTGTGTGTGTGTGTGTGTGTCGTCCGTTAAACTGGCACGTTTCGCAACCGCAAGGCCCAGGATCATGAAAGTTGGTGAAGAGGTAGGCCCTAGGAAGGACACGAAACAGCACCAAAAATTTTTGCGATTTGACCTACATTATGCCCTCCAGGGGGCAATTTGCGCAAAACGAAATATCTCAATATCTCAGCACCTGTGATAAATATGTCGACCAAAAGTGATGGAATAGATAGATTAATATTTTCTACATCATTTCAAAGGGAAAATAATGTTAGATCTGTCCAGCAGGGGGTGCTATTCAACAAAATCAAAAACAGGGGTATTTGAATTTCCCGCCCTTCAAAGTTCCTAGAGTGACTCTGTACCTGGTGTCCTGTCCACCTGTATGTAGCCAGTGGTACACTGAGACTGGACTGATACTATGTTGAACCTTAGTTCACAAAATGGCCACTGTGCTTTTCATCACTTGAGAAGTTCAACATGGTGTTATATCGTGACTATCTATCATCAGGTAAGGTCACATACTTCCAACTCATTCTTTTAAGTGGGGCAACAGTCTCAATGCCTAATTGGTAACTTACATCATTCAGATAGTAGATTTGAACAGTCTTGTAGTGGTGTGGAGCATGCATCTGACACAAGATCATGATCAACCTCACCACCATGAACTAGTGCTGTGGTCTCACTAAACAGTGGGCGGGCATGCAGGCAACTGAGTAGCTTTACCCTGTTTGATATGCATGCATGTCATCACCTTCTAATGCTGTAGGACTCACAATATCATTGGGGAAACACCGCTATTTTACTTGTGTGCCTTTTAAAGTCGTGATATTCATAACTTTGAATTTATGTTCAGTTGAGTGAAACTATTGGATGGTGTGGTAGACGGGCCACCGCCAGATCAATTAACCATGCGCTTGCCTACCTCATCCACCACTACTAGTGCAGTCATGGACTGGTTTCCGTGTATTAACCCCTTACTACCCAATGGCTGTCAAAAGATATCTACCGGTATCTCGATTCACCAAGAATTACATGCCTATTATCTAATATTAACCCCTTCTCCTCCAGTAGGTCTAATAACACAATATCTATCTTGATTCATAAGTGATATACATGTATTAACCCCTTCCCACCAAATGGGTCTGATATGATACAACATGTGGGCCTACTGGTATCTATCTCGAGTCACGAAGTGATATTAACCCCTTCCCACCCAATGGGTGTAATACGACATCTATCTCGAATCTCCAAGAGATATTAACCCCTTCCTACACAAGAAGTCTGATATCTTTTTCGATTCATGAAGTGATGTTAAACCCATTTCTACTGATTTCCACGAGGAATGCTATGTATTGCTTGCTAACCATTGAAAAGGTGCACTATTGTACTTGTATCTCGTTTCCCCTGTCATGCCTCTTTCAACCTCTTGAGGTGCCAGGTCACAGTCAGCTGAGCGCAAGGCCCATGGGCCTCTTGTTCTTTTTTTGTTTTCCTTTTCTTAGAAAATTATGTTTTATTTTCCAAATTTCTACAAAGAACAACTGGTTAATTATTTTTTTCTTAGTGGTGACACTGATAAAATCGTCTACAGAATCGTTGCATCATCCTGGGCACACCCTGGTGTTCGGACTCGCCGACAGATTCTGACCCACAAACCCCAGCGGATTAATCTTCAGACTGACAAAAACCGAGAGTCTGAAGCTAGGCATGCGACAACAGTGTCTAAGATTTGGTTCATCACGCAGAAACAAGGGTTGAAAAAAGGATAAATTGGCTTCGGAGACCCCCATGTTGCGAGCAATGAAACAGCACCACAGTGCCGACTTCCCAACTAAACAAGCTGAAGCCATTGCATATTCATGAGGAGGCCTGTCTTTATTACCAGCTCGACGAACAATGCCGATTTTGAAGCTTGCTTGTCAAAGCTCGCTCGATAAATAACACTGACTCCAAGTAATAGGGAATTGCACGGATCTAGATATAGGAAGATTCTTCCCTCGCACGCGCCCGAGTTTAATGCTAACATAACTGTCTTGATCCGTTTNTAATTAAATGAACATTTTTAACACTGAAACACAATTAATAGACAACGTAATGAAAGATATGGGCTTGTTATCAACTAACTCAACAACCCCAACTACTAGTGGTCAACAAGGGGTAACTAAAAACCAACAAGCACCAACTAAAAACCAACAAAATTTTAACACCAATCAACAACCAGTTAATCCTTGTACAAATTTTACTCAAAAACCAGTTAATTCCTTGTCAGAACAAGCTAAACAAGCTAAAGCCGATTTAGAGGTTTTAGTTGCAACAGGAAAGACAAAAGAGTTCACTGGAAAACAACTAACTTTCAACGACCTAGACAACATGTCCGAAAAAGACTTAATAAAATTTCATAGGATTTATACAAGCACACTATCTACTAGAGTTAATGATACTTTCAGTAAAACCATTTTAAAATCCTATTCGAAACTAGCTAGTTGGTTTTTACCTATAGAGAATGAAGAAAAACTGTACGAAGATTTAAGCACCGATTATATTTTACGAACCGAAGTAGATAAGTGGGCTGGATGGTTAACTTTAAAAATGGGTGCACTAATGGCAATCGCTTCGACGAGTTTGATAACTGTTGGAAATATTAACTACACTGAGCAGCCAACTATTCCAGAAAGACCGAAAAAAGACAAAATCACCTCAATAAATGAGTGATACCGAGACACCAGAAGAAATTTTACCTCCTAAAAATGAACCCCCGACTGTTACTACTTCGGATAACGTCCCACCGAAAAAACCTAGATCACCAAAACAGATAGCGTGGAGTAAAGAATTAGGAAGACGAAATTACATGGAGAGATAGAGAAAACTACAGTGAGTGTATTGAATGGTATGACAGAGACGTTTGAAACAGCACCGGTTGAGATAGGGTTAGAAAGTCTAAACAAGAGAGTAGATATGCAGATAACAGCGCTCACCACAGACAACGTTACTGGAGACATGGAAGCAATAGATTGGAGCAAATTTACAGAGAAGTTTGATCATCTCAAGGATGTTCAGTTTCCCAAAGCAGGACAGAGAAAGACAGTTGATTTGTTAATCGGAGTGGATCATCCCGAGTTACACGCCTCTTTGAAGGAGATCATCGGTGAGACAGGTGAACCAGTTGCTAGATTGACCAAGCTGGGATGGACGTGTGTTGGATGCCCGGAAGGAGAGAAGCAGAGAAAAGGTGCAACTCATTTTGCTAGAACATACTTTTCGCGAGATCGTCAACTGCTAGATGAGATACACAGCAGCATAAAACAGTTTTGGAGTGTAGAAAATGCCGGAGTGAAAGAAGACAGAAAAGGCACAGCAATGTCCAGGGCGGATCAACAGATATTGAGTACAGTCACTGAGTCAATGGTGTATGTTGATGGTCACTATGAAGTTCAACTGCCATGGAAGAATGGTCCGCCAAAGTTACCTGATAATAAGAAGATGGCAATGCAGAGACTGGAGCACACAGAGAGGAGACTCAAGAAAACACCAGAGGTTGCAAAAGCCTACAGCGAGACTATACAGCAGTATGTCAAGAAAGGTTACGTCAGAAAGGTACCGAAAGAGGAGAAACAACCAGAGAACAAGTGGTTCTTACCACATTTTCCAGTCGTGAGATTAGACAGAGCAACGACGAAGGTGCGTATTGTTTTTGACGCATCTGCAAAGTGTGAAGGAGTTTCACTGAACGACATGATCCACCAGGGACCGAAACTTCAGAAAGAGATTGTCGATGTCCTCATGAGATTTAGGAAAGAACCAGTAGCACTGATCGGAGATGTTGCCGAGATGTATTTGCAAATCAGAATCTGCGAACGAGATCGACCCTACCATAGATTCTTGTGGAGAGACCTGAACACGGATGAAGAAGCCGATGAGTATGAGTTTAGCAGAGTAGTCTTCGGAGTGAATTCATCACCATTTCTGGCACAGTTGGTGTCACAGACGAATGCAGAAAAGCACGAGCAACAAATGCAACTTGGAGCGGAAACAGTCCAGAAATCGACTTTCATGGATGACTCAATGGATTCAAAGATAAACGATGAAGTCGGCATACAGCTGTACACAGAGTTGTCAGAGCTGTGGGAAGCAGCAGGAATGCACTGCAGAAAATGGCTGTCCAATTCGGCAACGGTTCTGAGTCAGATACCGGAGGGAGATCGAGCAGCAGAGATTGATTTAGAGGAGGGGCAGCTTCCATCGATAAAGACATTGGGCATTCTATGGATAGCAGGTGAAGATGTATTCTCAGTTTTCGTTTCAACTCACCAGCTGAAGATGTCAAGTTGACCAAGAGAATGTTCCTGAGAAAATTGGCGACAATTTTCGATCCGTTGGGGTTTCTTTCGCCATACATCGTCAGAGGGAAAGTACTGTTACAGGAGATTTGGACACAAGGCCAGGATTGGGATGAAGAATTGAATGCAGACTTAAGTGAGAAAGCGAAAATGTGGTTTGCAGATCTGCCAGTACTGGGTACAGTGAAGATTCCAAGGTGCATACGGCTAGGACAGCATGAGACAATCGAATCGTTGCAGCTTCATACGTTCTGTGACGCGTCGTCAGAGGCTTATGGAGCAGTCATTTACGCAAGGACAACCTACAGTAGCGGTCAGGTAGCCGTGAGATTTGTAGCTTCAAAAACGAAAGTGGCGCCGTTAGCAGCAGTCAGTATCCCCAGGTTGGAAATGATGGGGGCGGTGGTTGGCCTACGGTTAGCAAGAACAATCATAGCAGCAATCGACGTCCCAATGGATATGGTACAGTTTTGGTGCGACAGTATGAACGTTCTGTACTGGTTGAGGGGTCCAAGTAGAAAGTGCAAGCCTTTCATCGCTCACAGAGTCGGCGAGATCCACACGTACAGTAACCCACAACAGTGGCGTCACATTTCTACCAAAGAGAATCCTGCAGACCTGCTTTCGCGTGGTTTGAAGTCAGAGACATTGAGAGAAAGTAGCCTGTGGTGGAATGGACCAAAGTTTTTGGAAGAACCTGAAAGTGAGTGGCCGGAGGACAGTTTTGAGAAAGGAGAAGACACTGAGAGTGAAATGAAGAAAGTCGAAAGAAAGGAAACAGAGAGAACGTATGTGACGAATGAATCAACGGTGAAAAGAAGTCCAGAATGGTTAGTAAATCCAGAGAAATATTCAAGTTGGTTGAAACTCATCAGAATTCACGCATGGGTACAGCGGTTTGTAGACAACTGTCGTTTGTCACGGGAGGAACAGAAAAAGAGCGAACTAACGGTTGAAGAACTCACGGAAGCGGAACGATGTATCATCAGTAAAGCGCAACAGAAAAGCTATGCTGCAGAGTACAAAGCTTTAGAGACGGGCAGGCCATTGCCAAACTCAAGTAGGATTCTCGGATTGCATCCGGTGCTGGACGACGATGGGTTAATGAGAAGTCAAGGACGCTTAGAACATGCAGAATTTCTGTCATATGACGCAAGATACCCGGTGATACTGCCTCGGAAAAGTCGGGTCACAGTACTGATCGTAAAGTACTATCACGAGAAAACGAATCATGCGGGAGGTACGAACCAGACATTGGCGCATTTGTCTTCACGATTTTGGATTCCAGCGGGTAGAGAAGCGATCAGAGATTGGGAGAAAGAATGTCACGAATGTAAGCGAAGAAAAGCCAAAGCCGCGAAACAGATTATGGCACCCCTTCCGAAGAGAAGATTGATGTTGCCGCTGAGAGCGTTTGCCAGGTCCTCAGTCGACTATGGGGGTCCGTACTTGACAAAACAGGGACGAGGGCGCGTTAGGACCAAGAGATATCTCTGTTTATTCACGTGTTTGCTGAGCCGAGCGATCCACTTGGAGATGTCTTACAGTTTAGATACCGATTCGTTCCTGAACGCCCTGAATCGAATGATCAACAGACGAGGTGTCCCTATAGAAATGGTGTCCGACAACGGAACAAACTTCATCAGCGGTGAGAGAGAACTTCGTGATTTGGTCGCCAAGTTTGATCAGGACAAGATTATCGCAGCCACAGCCAAGGAAGGAATCAAGTGGACCTTCAATCCGCCGTTAGCGCCTCATTTTGGCGGCGTGCATGAAATAATGGTGAAAGCGGCCAAAAAAGCTATTGCAGCAATACTGGGGAATGCCGATATTAACGACGAGGAGCTTCATACCGCCATAACAGGAGCAGAAGCATTGCTTAACTCACGGCCGTTGTGCTATCAGTCAGCCAGTCCACAGGATACTACGCCTCTTACGCCAAATCACCTGATACACGGTCAGCTAGGTGGTCAATTCGCCCCGGAAGCAGTTGACAGCACGGTCTGTAGTCCTACCAAGAGGTGGCGCTATGTCCAATTGCTGTTAAAACACTTCTGGCAGCGTTGGATGAACGAATGGTTGCCGATGCTCCACAACAGACAGAAGTGGACAAAATCAGAAAAAGATCTGCAAGTCGGAGATGTGGTGTTGGTCATCAGCCCAGATACCAGCCGAGGAAAATGGCCACTGGGCCGGATCACAGCGGTACACCCAGGGAAGGATGGGCACGTCCGGGTCGCTAGCGTTCAAATCGGAAAGAAAACGATGACACGTGCAATTACTAAACTTTGTCCGTTGGAGTGTGTGTGAATTGCGATAGCATCAAGAGACAATAGCTATATTCAGAGGACTTTATTGAAATTGGGACGTGAAAGTATTCCGGAACGGACTATAGTCTACAGTTGAGGAGAAAGTGAATATTACACGTTGTATGAAAAGTTGAAAAGGGTTCTGCATTATAATGTTGTTATTTGGACTGTCAGGTTCTGAATATTTTGGACTCTTAAGGAAAGTGTGCTATATTTGGATTGTCATGTTCTGAATAATTTTGGACTTAAAATAGGCAAATAAGTGATTTCAATTCAAGGACTGAGCAGTATGAGGAATACAAGAAAGCCAGGACTTCTAGTAATTCAGTGATAGAACTGTTAAGGAAAATTCTAAGGAAAATTCGCATAGAACTATCTGTGAGTGAAAAGTTCAAATCAGTGGATTATTGATATATCAGCTATAAAGGTTGGAATTATAATTTTACAGTCGCTTCCTGATTTATAAGTTGGATAACGTAGATTTCTGTGTCATGGGTCAAAGAAGGTGTTGAGTTGATAGTGTGGTAGCCGTGTGAGGGGTCGCTAGACTAGCTAGCGAGA
>NMRB01003732.1:29347-54244 GCA_002633025.1 Notospermus geniculatus | reverse complement strand
ATGGTGGATGTGCCGAGGGTGGATGTGTCGATCCATATTTTGACGTCGTCTACCTACACTGTGTAGGTTGGATGTTGGATGTTGTTTTCGATCACGTCGCCACTCAAGGAGTATGTCCTCGATCAGGACGACGAGAAAATGTACTAGGATCATCATAACTACCAGATTCTTTTGGATCAAAATACGGAGATGTGTACTTATTGCTGACCAGAACACAATTAATGATTGCTTCCAAGCTGGTGTAATCCCATTTAATTGTGTTCCACCTGGGTTGGAAATTGCCAGAAGAATTTCCAAAGATTGTCGGTTGCCTCTTGTTGAATGTTCTAAGTCTTCAATGGGGCTACTTGGTCTTTTTCTTCTTATCTTCTTCTTAATACAGGAGTTTTGGCAGATGATCCTTGTTACAGATATGGCTGATGCACTTGTTGAGGTGATACCAGTTGAGATCGTTGGGATCTTCGTAAAAGTGTCTTCTACATCTCTCTAACAGTGCGTGGGCTTCGAGTTCTCGTTGTGCTATTAGGTCCCTATTAGGTAGGAGAATGGTTTTGGTAGTTGTGGTGTTGTCAATTTTTCTATCGCTAGTTCTTTCATCAGTTGTTCTCTCATCCTTTCTGCTTCTTCCAGCCGATTCGCTGTATGCTTGTCTGCGGGCTTGGCACATTTCTCTGATCTCTCTTCTCGCTCCATACGTCTGTCTTCATAGGTGTTCATGGTGAAAGTGTGGCAAACCTAACAGTTTTCTCCTTATAATAGCTTGATGAGAACGTACCCGTGACAGGGGAGTGGGGATGACACCAACAGGCCAATGGACAGACAGACACAGTGATACGACAATGTCAGAAAAGTAGCGTGGCAGTCACTACTTTGGGCTTGCATACCATACTGGTGTGGAGCTAACAATGTACACTGTATTCCCTCGACGTTAGTTTTACGGTCGTTTAATGTGAAAAAGGCCCTGCGCTTTACCGTTTTACATTTTCACAGTCCCATACCGTTAGAATAACGTTCGACGACCGTATTGGCAATGACAGACGTTACATTACCGTGAAGTATGTTTTTCACAGTAAAGCACTGTATTCAGGAATCCCCTGACGGTAATAAGCTGTTACGCAAGGGATTGTGGGATACAGGAAATAAGCTGCAGCACTGGATGAGCAGACAGGGCAACGGTCTTGTAAAAAATCGCTAATCATCCACTAAATCCTGCTTTGTTTTGGGGAACTACGCTCCACTATTTGTAAATCAAGGCTGGTCATTTCGTAAAACATCGATTTTTCGAATTTCACATCAACGGCCAGTTCTACGCCCGTGATTTTAATCAAGCCACTCTGTGCACCACATCTATGTACATTATACATGCATTGTGAACTGGGAGCACCAAATCTCTCGCATCACTGAACTGCTTGCTGCCTTGGTCTTATACATGCTACGCGTAGATATCCTATATTCTGCTGTTCCTGCATATCCGTATTCTAATGACATAGGCCTAGCCACAGAACCGTGAAAATATTCGTCCGGTCTACGGTACTCTACCGTTAGATTTGTTTTGATCAGTTTACGGCACTCTACCGTTTAATACAATAGGCCTACGGTACTTTACCGATTGTTGGTTGCCCATCATCATTTTCATGTCTCTCTCCCTGCTTTCTATAGCTATATAAGGCAGGATTGGGAAATGGAGAAACATCACTTTCAGTGTTCCATTTGTCCCCATGAATCGAAATCGCTCACGTCATACGTGCAACATTACAGCGTTCACAGTAATATTCCCAATTTTCAATTTCCTTGTCCTCTCAATGACTGTAGGCGAAAGTTTTCGACTTACACATCGTTCACCTCGCACATCTCACGTGACCATAGGTCCTCTCCCAGCCTAATTCGTAGACGAGACATACAGTTTCAACGACAGCTTGGCCTTGGTGTTAATAACTCAGCGTTTCAATGTCAAGTTGATGGAACATTTTGTGGAAAAACTTGTGCATCCTTTGATAGTTTAGTGCAGCATTTGAAATCGCATTTAAGAGATGAATATACAGTGTCGTGCCCATATAGTGACTGTGACAAGACGTACACAAACGTTAGTTCATTCAGTTCGCACTTGTCAAGAGTGCATGCCGCAGACAGACCTGAGCAAGTGGGAGGGCAGATAGATGTTGAGACTGACCACCCTGACTGTAATCATGGTAATGATGATGAACATACTACGGAAGATGTGGAGATAAATGATGAGTCTGATTTTGACCTTGATGGGGGTGCCCTTGAGAATGCAGATGATGACAGTGATCTGGAAGTCTTAAAAGACTCGTACCTAAAGAACATCGCCTTGTTTTATCTAAAACTTCAGGTCAGACACCTGGTGCCGTCATTAACTATTCAGAAAATATTGCAAGACATTGAAGACATGAACAATGTTAGCAAAGATTATTTACTAAAAATTCTGAAAAAGCATTTGGTTGGTATTGGCATTGACAGTACTAAAATACATGACATAGTTAATGACCTCTTGGAAAAGGATATCATTAGTGATGCTCACAAGGGTCCACTCTGCAGTGTTAAAAAACGACAATCGTTTGCAAGGGCAAATTTGGATTTTGTAGAGCCAAAGGAGATCTATTTTGACTGTGAAGAAAATGGTAGGCCTATTTGTATGCAGTATGTTCCAATACAAGAGTCTATATTGGCATTATATAAAAATTTCAAAGAACGTTTCCAGTTTAGAGATAACCGACATGGGTCGCCAACGGAAACCACTCTGACTGACATACATGACGGCAAGGTTTACAAAAACTGCTCATTATTTCAAAATGAAGAAAGAGCGTTTGAAATTATACTTTACCAAGATGCCTTTGAGGTGGTTAATCCATTAGGATCTGCCAGAAGTAAACACAAACTTGTTGGTGCCTACTACACACTGGGAAATATCCCACCTGAGCTGCGATCAACAGTTGACCACATTCAACTGGTGTTTCTGTGCAGAGAGAAAGATGTAAAAACCGTTGGCTGGGATAAAATCTTTGAAAGGCCTGTCAATGATATCAAGCATATGGAAACCACGGGAATTACTGTTGGGCCTGAGGAAACAATAAAGGGAGGCCTTGTGACATTTTCAGGAGACAACCTTGGGTCCCACGGTATAGGTGGATTTAGCGAAAACTTCGCATCCTCCAGATATTTCTGTAGATACTGCACTATTTCCAGGGAGGAATTCAATGAGCGTCCGCATGCCCTCGGGGAAAGAAGGACCATTGAGCAATACAATGCTTCTGTGGCGTCATTAGATGATGAAACTGGCGAAACCTTTGGTGTTAAAAAAGGTTCTCCTTTAAATGCCCTCCACTTCTACCATGTTTGCAGCCCAGGTCTTCCTCCATGTCTAGCTCATGACTTATTCGAAGGTATTGTGGCATACGATCTGGCATTGTTCATAAAATATTTCGTTGGTGAAGGGTGGTTTACCTATAAGATGCTGAACAGGTGTATATCCAATTTCAAATATGGTGGACTTGACGCCAACGATAAACCCAGCACAATTAAAGACAAAGCAGATAAACTTCACGGTCATGCTGTTCAGAACTGGGTCTTTCTACGTCTTTTCCCACTGATAGCAGATGGTTTCATAAAGAATGTCAAAGATGATGTTTGGGAATTGTATCTACAACTCAAAACGATTGTTGAATTGGTCTGTGCACCTTCAATTTCACTGTATCAAATTGGTGTCTTAGATAGCCTCATTGAAGAGTATCTATATTACAGACACCGATTATTTCCCGAGGTGAAAATGCGTCCAAAACATCATTATCTTAGACATTATCCGAGTTTGATATTGGACCTTGGCCCCCTTGTTAGATTATGGACGCTTCGTTTTGAGAGCAAACACTCGTACTTCAAGCGCTGTTGTAATCGGTTTCAGAATTTCAAGAATGTGTCAAAGATGCTTGCGAACCAGCATCAGCTTCTCCAGGCGTACTATACTTGTGGAGACCTGTTTGCCCCTACTTTGCAGTACACAAACTACTTGGCGTATTCTCCTCAAAACCTTCTGCCAGATATTGTTAGAGCCGTCGAAAATAGCGACCCAAGCATGAGTAATCGAAACACCATTGTCGTTCACAATGTATGTATCCATGGTACAAAATATGAAACAGGGGCAGTAGTTCTTGTGCAGAAATCACAAACTAATGATGCAGAAGTAGTTGCAGGGAAAATAAAACTTATCCTCTTGAAAGAACCGGCTGATGTGAAATTCGTTGTATCGACATATGATTGTTCTAAATCTAACCGCACTGGTGTATTCATGAGCATCGAAAAACAGGCCATTCTCTGTCTGCCAGTCCAAGGTTTGCTTGACTACTTTCCTCTTTGTGATTACGGTGTGCCAGGCAAACCACGTTTTTCACTGAAGCACAGTATTTGAGGTGATGGAGTCCAACGATCGCATCTTGTCAGCATACAACCTTGAGGAGTTGGTGCAAGAAGCCCTTCCAACGGTTGATGATGATGTTCTTGAAACAGTGGTGATGAAATTGCGTGAAATTGGCGTGGTTAATCAGAGTGATTTACAGTTAGTGGAACCTGCTGATTTGGACATTGTTGGTTTGACAAAGATACAGGCAAGGAAGCTTCTCTCAAGGTGGAAGCCTGGTAAGTTTCTCCACCTTTTGGAGGTGTTTTTCCAACTTTGCCGCTATGTTTTTGCTTTACTGGCATCACTTTTGTCCTGACCAACAGTACTAGGTAGATTTTCAGGCCGAGACCTGACACTATAGTATTTGTGTCTTTTTTCTGTGGGAAAGAGATTCTCTCAGAACATGTTCATTATCTCCAAGTTCTATTTCAGAGAATACTGTGTCTACCTCTGCAGTTGGACGAAGTGTTGCCCCCGACCCGCGTCCATCGCCCCAAAGTGCCGTTGGTAACTCCTCAAGTTGGTGTCATAATTACAGCATTCCATGGGACAATCTACCCACTGATTGCAAGAAGGATCTGGATGGCAAAAAGCGGCTGCAGCCCAAAACACGTAAGAATTTTGTCAAGTTTGTGATGGAAAATGTCATCAAGGGGAATCCTCGACCAACCAGGGCTGAATTGTCAGTAATTGCCGACAAGATTGTTCAAAAATACCCTGATTCGTTCCTCGATAAGATCGGAGATGTTGTGGTGGGATCAGGCCATGAATTTCTCCTGACAAAACTTGTGGACAAAAGGGACAATCTCTGCAGACCCCAGAACTTTCCTGTGTCGTCCATGAAGCGGAAACTACAAGCAGATTCCACTGAAGCTTTGGATCTTCCTAAGGCCAAAAAGCCACGCGACAGTTACGGATGCGTTCATTGGCAACCAAGTCTTCCAGCCAATAACGACGATATCAAGGCCAAGACCAGCTACCTCAAAGAATTATTAACACTGCCACCGAAGGATCAAGATAAAAAACGAGCCGAGGAGGCAATGAATGCCACTTTTCCATTCCAGCGGCAAATGATAAATTCAGGACTTCCCGTTGAACTTGTGCAAGAATCTTATCCTTACTTGTGCACAAAGGCAGGAATAATGAATCACTTCAGAAATTTGATGGGATTTGACTGCTATGAACGACTCAGAGAATCCATTAAGGAAAAGGGTGGGAAAATAATGGAATATGGAAACAGTGACTATTGCCGCCAAGTGAAAGAAGTTGCCAAGCTGATGGAGGGTATAGAGGCAGTAAGCGATAAGAACGGCGACAAGAAAGCTTTCATACCAGGCGTAATTGTCATGCTGTCAATGCTACTCAGGGATGACTTTGGCTGTATTTGTATCGAAAAAGAGGTAAGCAAACGATTTGTGGCCCGTTCTGGCAAAACCAGTCGCATGTCGCTCTTACCTTGCCAGGTTGAGACCAAACGTTTAAGTTTCAATATTGTCTGTATATTATGAAATCTGACAGAATCTATTTCTTCCATTCTCTTCTGGTGTCATCTTAGTACGTTGAGGCTCATCTTCTGAGTGACATGTGACTGTTTTTGCCAGAGCGGGTCACATTTGTCTGTCAAAATAACCCACTGACACTTATCAAGCAGTAGGCCTAACTCTGCTGTTACTGTGTTGGTGTTGGTGTATGTGCATGAGACAAGTAAAAATCACTCGTCCCCTAGTCGAAGATTTTCTCAGTTGGTCATTGCAAGCACTTCTCATCACTTCATTTAACATTGGCCGAATGAAAACGGGAAATTTTAATGAACTCCTACGCAATTTTTCATTCCAGAGTACATGCACCGCTGATGACTTAGAGACCTCCAGTTTGCCCGAGCATCCTGTCATCATATCCTGTGGTAAGTTCTGCAGAGAACACCGACTTTGTTCAGAGGAGATTTATTTTCTCGACCACCTCGTGTGCCGGTAATGATAGGTTCATGAAGTTTTGAAGCTCTTACGCGTCAAGTAACTCGAAAAAGCTGCTCTGGTTTGATTGTTCAAATGAAGGCAGATTTTTAGTGCATTTTTGTCCAGCCTTGTATCAGCATGTTGTGTAATTACATGTATATGAATATGCCTTTTCAAATCCTTTGCAGGTAACAAACTCGACGCCGTGCAGTACATGCTAGTGATAGAAAAAGTACCAATCATCCGGCAGTGCAAGAGTTTTCTTGAAACATTGGCATTAACGATGGCGGCTTATTACATTTTCAACATGGCCTACCCAACAAAGGCGGCTGGAGTGCTGGAATTCATTCAGAGGTAAAATTCATCTTCATCTGGATAGGTGAAATACATGTATATCAATGAAAATTAAGTTAGGTAAGGCAGTAACAAAAAAGCTGCTGTGATTTAGAAGGCCAAAACTCTCTTTCCTCTCTACTTCTGATCGACTTTCTGTAATGTTGCGTTTTTTCACAGGATAAGTACATGTAGCAGGCACCAGATGTAGATTGCCTCACGATCTGCTTATAGGGTGTAGCTCTTCCACGTTGGCCTTCACGTAATAAAGTCAACAGAATAACTATATATGTATGTACCGCATAACCCATATCTAACTGTGACTGTCTACATGTAATTTCAGATGCTTCCTGCTTATCAACCCTGAGAAGGGAACAAAAGTCCAAAATGTCAAAGGGAAAAAGGGACACAATAATGTTCAGGCTAAGGTTCTGGAGCTGATCAACCGCATGGCGGAATATGAATGGCAAGATGTTTAAAGAATGGACTCAAATGCCTGTGATTGTGACTTTGGCTGTGTTGGAAGATCATTTCGTGAACACACTGGGTCGAGGCCACACACCACGCCGTCACGCCACTTTTTCCAGCCCAGCCCAGTAGCAATATGAAGTCTACGACTTCATAAAAACTGGATATCCGAAGTGATGTGACGTCATGTGCACGTGATTGCCCCAATATCCTCAGTTGGTTTTGGAATCCCGTCCTGGTCGGACGTGCGGCTCTTGAGCTGCGTCTCTGGCTTGGTGGAGTCCCAATTCACAACGATGGGTGATTAAGAGCTGGTTCATGCTCCATTGTGTTGTCGCCGACTGGTCAATTGAATGTGTGTACACATTCATGCCTTTGAAACCTGCGTTAGGTTTCATGTGCTTGACGGTCTGTGAGCAAGTATGAACCAGCCCTTATGAGCTTGGAAGATTGAGTATTGAGGGATATGCCGGCTGCTCTGAATTGGTCAGGGTAGGCCGAGGATTGGAATGCTGGGTTCGCCCAGATGGCCAAGGTGGAATGCCGGCTGGTCTGAATTGGTCAGGCTAGGCCGAGGAATGGCATGCTGGGTTCGCCCAGATGGCCAAGGAGGAATGCCGGCTGGTCTGAATTGGTCAGGCCAGGCCGAGGAATGGCATGCTGGGTTCGCCCAGATGGCCAAGGAGGAATGCCGGTTAGTCTGAATTGGTCAGGCTAGGCCGAGGAATGGAATGCTGGGTTCGCCCAGATGGCCAAGGTGAATGCCGGCTGGTCTGAATTGGTCAGGCTAGGCCGAGGAATGGCATGCTGGGTTCGCCCAGATGGCCAAGGTGGAATGCCGGCTGGTCTGAATTGGTCAGGCTAGGCCGAGGAATGGCATGCTGGGTTCGCCCAGATGGCCAAGGAGGAATGCCGGTTAGTCTGAATTGGTCAGGCTAGGCCGAGGAATGGAATGCTGGGTTCGCCCAGATGGCCAAGGAATGAGGAGTAATGCCGCCTAGTCTGAGTTGGTTAGGCAAGGCCAAGAAATGGAATGGTGGGTTCGGCCAAATGGTTAATGGAGGACTTATGCCGGCTGGTCTGAGGTGGTCGGGCTAGGCTCAGCAATGGTATGTTGGTATGTTGGAGTCGCCCAGATGGCCAAGCAAAATGCCGGCTAGGCTGAATTGGTCAGGATAGACCGAGGAATGGTATGTTGGGTTTGTCCAGATGGCCAAGGAGGAATGCCGGCTAGTCTGAATGGTGGACTAGGCCGATGTATGGGACGCTGGTTTCTCCTAGTTGAACAAGAAGCGATGCCGGCTAGTCTGGATTGGTTAGGCTAGGGCCAGACAGTGAAGGCTAGTTTGGTTAGTCAGGCTAAGCCGACGAATAGAATGCTGGTTTCGCCCAGACGGCCTTGAAGAAACACCGGCTAGTTTGAATGGGTCAGGATAGGCGGAGGTATGGAAGGATGGGTCGCCCATAGTAGTCCTGAGAAGTGTTCAGAGGGGAGTAGGTTTTGTCTCAGGTGGTCAGTCGGTAGGAAAGTAAGAGGGCCGAAAGCGGAAGAAACGGAACATGTAAGGGAGTAAGGTGACCGTTCCTCGGGGTGAGGGATTAGTGTATACATGGCGTGGAGGGGCCTAAAGATGATTGATCATGCCCGCACAAGAAGATAGCTGTTAACAGAGAGTTGGGGCTTGCGGCACATGTTGGCCGGTGACCTGGGGGCAGCGGATTCTTTTTTTGGGTTCGAATACATGCCATGATATGCAGACATGGATGGTTCCCATAGTTTCAGTAACTGGGTGTAGAAGAGGGGATAGACCTCTTGGCCGTTTCCGCGAGAAGTATGTGTGATTACGGATTGGTACATGGGTCTTGAAGTTGGGTTGGAAATGGTTTCAGTCGATTAAACATACTGAATTACATAGCATACCCCACGACTTCTATTTTGGCCACCGAAGGTAGGGTGAACATTAGGTTCCAGCTACGCTTTTTGGTTGACCACATAATGACATTGGTAGAAGGTGAGACAGCACAAAGCGGGTGGGACAAGCATGGTGTAAATAGAGCAAGTGTGTCAATCTGTAATCCTTTGAGTAGGGGTGCTTAGTGGTGAGAGGGATTAATCGGATAAGTCCCTCCTGTTGTTGTCACTGGGAACAATATAATTGATTGACTGCTGTGATACCCTTCGAAGAATAGAATCATTAGCTTCGTTGCTTTTAGATGTCGGTGTCGGATACTATAAATTCCTTTCATAGACATGTATTTGAAGAGTATTGAGGTCGGGATGGAGTAGCGTGAAGGGAAAGTGTTACTCTTGGGCATATGGTAGATCAATTAGGCTTAGATGTAATTTAAGTCCTGGTTGGGGTAGATTTTCTTCACCTCTGCTTCTCGGGGGCACTGATTCCCTAGTGATATCTTTCACGTGAGGAGCAGGAGTGGGGGGTCTGCCTCTGCAGTCATGCCGGGAATACGAGTAACGGCACATACCTACATGGGAGAAGATCCGCGGCAGCGGAAGGCTTGGGAAATAGGCACGGTATTTGGGGCGGAGACACTTTTGGCAATGTTTTAATTTGCAACACCGCCATCGTCGGTTCTCCTGTCGGGAGCTCGATACGTGTTTTGACCCTCTCAATGCCGCGGCACAGGGCAAGTCACCAAACTACCGGTAGGTCCGACTGCAGAGGTAGACCGCTCCACTCTGCTCCGCAATTGAAGGTGTGACAACAAACTGGTCGTGGGGAACAATGGGGAGTAGAATTCTGGGCAGCAGGAATAAGGGGCAGGTACTAAGTTGGTAGTTGAATATCCTGCCATTTTGGATGTTTGGCTCGATCAGCTGTTGGCGTGGATGTCAGTTTCATGCAACATTTGTTCCTGTTTTCTTGCTTGGCGTTATCAGTGCATGACCGTTTTCATATCTATGCGTTAGTGGATGCTTGAAAGTTAAACTGCCGGGTTTTTTTTGGAGGTTACAGGCAGAGGCTAATAACCTACGCTGTGTGCATGGTATGCACAGCTGCGCATAGTACTGGAACACTCGGCGTGTCGTAGAGTCTTACACAGTAAGAGTCAGGTCGTTGTGATGGATGATAGCACTTGTTTGGACGAATCCGCTCTTGCATGTTCCCGTGACAATGTCTCGTTAATTGCCGGTAATTGCTGATTAAAAGGGATGACGTAACTCGGTATTGACCCAGGTGATGAGTCAGCAAACAGTACAGTAAGGGAGTAAATCTTTGCCGCCAGTGAAAATGATACTTTCAACAACCCCCTTGTTAGATGCAGCTGAGGAAGTTTTTTGCTGTCCCATTTTGCTCCACGACAGCATGATGACGATGTCCCGCTGGCATGGTTGAAGAGGGTACGGCCACCACGCCCTAGCATCATTCGGACGCCGGCGAAATGAGGTTGACAAGCTGGAATGTTGGGACCAGTACATCGATAGATGGGGTGCATTGCACCATGGATAGAAACCGAACAGCAGTGCGAGAGGTACAAGGAGCTCAAGAAGCAGCTGAACGATAGGATGAGCGGAGGAGAGAAGGATATCAGAATTAAAGGGAACAGGATTGTCAAGGATGGGTAGGCACTTTCGGAGCGGGGGCAATTCCTGGTCAGGACACAAGTTGATGGTGTGATGTAGCCACAGAAATCTGTGGATAGAGTACAATACATGTTTCGTTTCTTTCTAATGATGGTTCTGGTTCTGTATACAAACTGTGATACTTTTATGAACAAAATAGGAGTTACTAATTTTCATACAAGAGAGGAATCGGCATATTGTTTGCCTAGTGCATATTACCTAAATTGAAGGCACCCTTATCTGAGGGCATGTTATACATTGACGGATTCAGGAGGCCTTGTCATAACCTAGGGCAAATGAGACAGAGAACAGGGTAGAGGAGTGACCATTTTTATTGAGAAGAGTTGTATCATGTATAGTCTAGCGAGTTTACAGGATCAATCTGGATAAACATCACTGATGAGACTCGTATCGTAGCATTGCTTGGATGCTGCTAGGAGCCATAACTCCTCGGAGGATAATGCTGTGGCTCTAGTTTAATAAGCTGTTGGACTTACGATGTAACTGGAACTATACTTTTATGAATACATGTAGGTGATTGGTAATTTCCTATTCGACCAAATGGGAGGAGCATATTCGTGCTGGAGTGAGGAGGAGCGAGAGAACATTCTATGCAGCTGTGGTGGACAATTTGTTATACCAGCCTCCCCATGTCTAACTAGACTTAATCATGGACAAACTTTTATGAGGGATGATTTGGTGATCTCTGCCAGTGGAAGATGGTATCTGTCCTTGCATGCTACCTAGCATTAGGCAACAGTGATCACATTTTGTATTAGGGTTAGATTGGTTGGTAACTGTACAGCGAGGATACGAACAAGACAGAAGCACCTTCTAAACCGTGGTAATTACTAGAGGATCAGACAACAGCTCGGTGAAATCAATTGGGACACAGAGTTTGGTGGGTGTGATGCTGACAACTCCTGAAGGGTTTTTCGGTAGATCATCGTTGGAAGCACACAAAGGAATGTCCCTGGGTCCAAACCTTTTCAATCTGGTATAAGGGCGCGTACTAGAAGGGCGACATACTTGGACGGGGGGAGGCAATGAACATGGTCAGGGAGAAGAACAAGTTTTGACAAAGATATTTACGCGACAGAAGTGTCATCAAAGCAGCATTGTATTGGATTCAGAAATTGCTTACGTCCTCCGACGTTGGTGTAGTGTAAATTGTACTATCCTCTATGTGGATACATTAGAGCTTGGTCTGATGGGGGTTTTTTGCGATGCCATGCTGAAAACTAGGCATTGGTTTTGAAATACGTATCATGCAGGCAGGCATGCAGGCATGCAGGCATTTTGGGGACCTTCACGAGGCTATGAGACCTCTACCGGTACTCTCCTAACACTTTGAAGCTACCGTAAAATTCAATACTGTGTGGCTTTAACTTTAGTGCATTTTCCAGGATTAGTTCTTTGCACAAGTCTTTATAGAAGAGCCGAACAATCTACCTATGATTGAGGAGTATCATATTGTAGTTATACTTGACATTGTTGTCACAGATGATATGGACAAAAAGGCTGAAGGTCCTTGATCCCACCAAGTTGGCAGGGCCAGATGGAGTTCATGGCAGGGTCATCAAGGAAGAGGCTGACATTGTGGTGCACCTGTTAGTTATGATATTCAACAAATCTCTTGATGAGGGTGTCGTCCCTGATGGATGGTAGCAAGCCGAGTAGCTGCCATCTACAGAAGGAAAGGCGACAAATCCGATCCCAATAACTACCGCTCAATAACCATCACCTCCATTATGTGCAAAGGTGTGGAGGCTATCATCCACGAAGCAATAATGGAATTTATGGAGACCTCGGGTCAAATTTCGACACAGCAGCATGTTTTTTTTCCCGGGAAAGCTTGCGCCACCAATTTGATCGGAACATTCCATGACATAACAAGGAGGATTGATGCAGGAGCACCTGATTGTTTATATTGACGTTAAGAAGGCCTTCGACTCTACGGTGGATCGCTTGGTTTTTTTTTTAGAAACAGGACGATGTAAGTGACGATAAATGTTAAATACTCAAGTGAGGCTATTGTATGTAGTGGCATCCCGCAGGGCAGTGTCCTAGGCCCCCGGCTTAGGCCCCAAGTTGTTTCTCTTGTTTATTATCGAAATCCCAAGCTGCTTGTCATCGTCATCTGAAGTGCTTGCTGATGACTTGAAGAGTTACAGAGAAGTCACAAGTGTGCAAAACAACGTAATTCTGCAGGAGGATATACGTATATACAGGTTATGTTAGCGGTGCGCAACATCACATGGCTCTTCTGTCCAAACCCATCCAAGTGTAAGATTGAGTAAGTTAAGCAACACTGTCGTAGGTTTATCCGAGTTCAACGTCGAGAATGACCTTTGTGTCATGGTGGACCCATCTTGGAAATGCAAGGAGCATGTCGAGGAGGGTATGGCAAAGGCCAACATGATGCTCGGGATCATAAAACGCGCCTTCACCGCTCGGGACTTAACTGTAATCAATTGACTATTACCATCATGGTCAGACCACGCTTGGAATACTGCAACTATGATAGCATCCGTAAATGAAAATGATAGAAATGACTAGGGAAGTGGGCAACGAAGGGACGGCGAAATGACTAACAGCATCAGATATTTACAATATGCAGACACTAGGCGTCAACGGTTAGGTTTTTCCCTCGTTGGATTACAGGAGGAAGAGGGGTGATGTGATTCAGCTATACAGGTATATGACAGGTCTCAGTTGATGCCATCGGCTACTCGTTCCACTCACGGATATCAGCAGGCCTAACAGAGCACATAACAGGAGAACTATCAAAGGTGAATTCCCCATTTGTGAGTATTCCCCTCCTATTTTCTGATGGAATAAGCAGGTTTCTTGAAATTCCTAGGTACTGACCCCACATATGTCGACGGTGCGGTGTGTCGTGATAACGCAGTAACTGGCAAAGCTCGCCGAACTAAAAGTCCTATAAGTAGGCGAAAATATGTAAAGCTGGTCAAACACAATTCCAGTTCTCATCTATATTCGCGATCTAACCTTTTGAGACTGTGTCCAAGGTCCTGGCGTTCACATTTTCAGTACACAAGGCATTCCACGGGTTGGCAATCTGCTGAGTAAAACTATGGTTTCTGGTGGTGGCAGTGTTATATCTGCCAGTGTTTCTGGGGGTCATTGTGTCCCCTTATTGTTTGGGAAACGCTGGCAGATAGATCGACATGTTTTCGCTATGGGTTCCTTATTGTCAAGTCGCTTAATCAACCAACAGGCTGTGCCTTCGGGCCGGGCTGTGCCTTCGGACTGAGAACGGATCGGATCCGTGGGCCAATGAACCTTGTTTAATTCAGACGCGGAATATGATATTGTGGTTGGGAATATGGTTGGGATAGANGATCGAACTATACCCAGGGTATAGTTTTGTAGGACGACATTGAACCTGGGTATATTTCTGTTATACCCAGGACGACATTAACCGATTCAGCGTTACTACGTTATTACCATTACGACACATCGCACCGGCGACATGTTGGGTCAGTACCTAGGAATTTCAAGTATCGACCAACAGGCTGTGCCTTCGGCCCGAAAATGATGATGATGATGATGATGATTCACAGGTTAAGACACGACAATACACTTCTTTTTCGTCGCAATATGGCATTGGCGTTGACGGTGTGCTAAGAACGGCGGGCTAATTCCGACGCGGAATATGATATTGGGGTTGGGAGTATGGTTGGGATAGAGATTTGGGATGAATATAATATTCAGCGTCGGTATATAGGCCTATGTGACGTGTCTCTACGGGTTTCTGGAGTGAGAGTTATTTGACTTACGCACAGGATGTCACTGCACTTTGGATACTTCGTTATCCGAAGTGATGTGACGTCATGTGCACGTGATTGCCCCAATATCCTCAGTTGGTTTTGGAATCGGGTACGGTGGGATGGCATGAGCTCGGAGTCGCGAGAATGCTACAGGGGTGCCGTCGGCGGGGTTGCTTGGGTCAAGACCCACTGTTCCTTTTTTTCCCGCGCCCGCCCGCCCCCCCCCCCAGCCCCTGGGGGTGATGTGACTCCTGGGTGTTGTTGGTTGTCGTGTTCGTTATTTGACTTCCCATTCCTTAAAGGAGTTAGACGCCGAAGTTGTAAACAAGCTGGTTTGTTTACAAATATGGTCGGCAAACTAGTTTTATTCCTTCGTGCAGGTGGCAGCACCCGTGATCGTTAGACTGGTTCCCGGTCCGATGCAACTCACTCACGATATTCACGTCAGTACATATCACCGACAATAGGTGGCAGCACCGCAGGCGTCCGTGGATAGAGAACCAGTGAGTAGGTGTTTACAACTTCGGCGTCTAACTCCTTTAAGGCACCTAACACGCACAGGATGTCACTTAACTTTGGATACTTCGTTCACCACTGAACGGAGGTGGCAGAAAGTCAACAAGCCGTAACGGCTGCGCAGCAGGTGCAGCTGCCGGCGCTGGGGCTGGGGGCTCCATTGTCCCAAGTATAAACTGCCTACCACATACAACTTCTGCAAAATACACTACGACATGTGCATGATGTACGTGATGATGTAGGCCTACAAGATTCAGTTCACCATGGGCGCAGCCATCTTTTGTTGTTTTCGTCGCTTCCGGTATATCCGTGAAAATGTTCCGTCCGGGCCGAAAATTACTCACCGAAATCCTGATGCAAAAAAACGTCAAAATAATCAGGCATAAAGTGGTCCAAATCCACGTTGGGCGTGTTGTGTTTGTGCTATGATCAAAGACCATCGCAAACGATCATATACGAAGATACGTGTCAGGTTTATTTCTTGGAGAATCAATACATAAACTCATCTCTGACGACGACATGAATGTGCCTAGCACGGCGCCCCAGCATGCTTTCTAACTGGTTCCCGTCTTTGTGTGGGGGTTACACTCATGAACTGCACGGAGTTCCCTATACAACAGTAGCCTCTGTTATATCCACGTGCTGTTTCGCCTTGTCATGGCTGAAAAGCGTAGACCAGTCAACAAAAACTAAAAAAAAAACAAAAAATATGTTCAGTCACTGCTGTGGTGGCCAGAAAATCGCTCGAAAAACCGCCCATGTGCGGCAGGCTCCAAGGACCTACAGGGGCCCCTGGCTTCCCTTTATTGATGGAATTTCAAAATTGCAGCCGTATGTCTGTGTGTCTCTGTCTGTAAGTGTCTCTCTTTGTCTGTCTCTGTCTATTCTCTCTCTCTCTGTCTCTTGAATTTTCCGAATCTAATTTTCCTGGACATAATTTCCCCGCGTCTACAGCGTTTCACCCTTAATCCGTGCGTCCCCTTTTCTTCAAGACTTTCTGCCTCTGCTAGCCTAAAAACCCAACAAACAACCACAAAGACAACAGCATCGGAGAAAGTTCAGGAAGAAAGGCGTCGGGTCGAACTGTCTAGGTGTCGACCGAATGAAATTGGCAACATCACCGTTCATTCGGTTGGATGACATCTAGACATCCGGACATCGCTGGAACCACTAAGCAGGTATCGAACTGTCTAGGTGTCGATGCCACAAAAAAGATCGAATCACTACCCACATTGTGGTGCGACATCTAGACAGCACTGGCAGCACTGAGCGGGTGTCAAACTGTCTAGGTGTCGGATGCCCGAAAAATGACCGAATCACTACCCACTGTTGTGCGGAAGCACATCCGATCGGTAATTCTAAACTTTAGCCCAGAAGTCTGGGTTACCATGCAACATTTTTAGGAAGGTGAAATAAGCCACAGCTGGCGGATTTATCAAGTGCAGTAGTATAATTCATCCAAGGCAGTACCACATGACCAAGAAATTCCTGGAAACGCAAACCCATCAACACCGCAGCAAAAACATCAGGCCTAACTCCGACCAACTGACCCAGATACGCCCCCTTCACCATAGTCATAAACATCCGATGCATGTTCCGCTGTAGCTCTTGTCGCAATCTCTTAAAATNAACCAAGTTTCTTTTCAAAAACCAAGTTTCTTTTAAATAAACCTAGTTTCTTTTCAAAAACCAAGTTTCTTTTAAAGAAACCAAGTTTCTTTTCAAAAACCTAGTTTCTTTTAAATAAACCTGGTTTCTTTTCAAAAACTTAGTTTCTTTTAAATAAACTAAGTTTCTTTTCAAAAACTTAGTTTCTTTTAAATAAACTTGGTTTTTTTAAAAGAAACTAAGTTTCTTTGAAAAGAAACTAAGTTTCTTTGAAAAGAAACTAGGTTTATTTAAAAGAAACCTGGTTTATTTGAAATATTGAACAAACGGCGTGCCATAGTATGAAGCAACGACGGAATTGACGAAAATGTGCACACGCAATCGGATGACGGCGTTCAGTACTCGCCGAGGCAAGGTGCCCACTCAGTACACGATCAGATATCCACTGCATTGCCACGAAAAACCCCAATCTTCATGCAAAAAAAAGTAACAAACGTCGCTAATTCACAATAAACAGCACTTCATGCACTCATACTCACGCAGACACAACAAAATGAATAAAAGCATCCACAGGGTAAATATGGAGAGCAATGGTTCCCTAATAAAGATGTAATTCAGGACGGCGGTAAAACAGGTATGAAAATAGTGGCTCACTATGGCAAACCACGTGACCCAATAGACATCGCTTGTGAACTTACTTTGGATCATGTAGGTCAGAATACAGTCGTGATTGACGTGATTTAGCACGGGTTTTTATGCCACTGTGTTGACTAGCTAGGGAGGCCACCCAGATAGCAACGATCGGTGGCCCACCGGTGGCAGAAGAGCGGGAAATCAGCGCATCGGCGGCCAGCAACGGTCTTTGGTGGCCCACCGTCGGGCCACTGGTGGAAAATGGACTAGAGGGGTATCGGTGGCAGCCACCANTAAGTTGATACATGTACTTTTGATATCAGGGCAGAGAGGACAGTCAATTCAATTCAATTCAATTTTCCACAACAAGGGACAAGAGTACAACTGATCTTACATTCCGACTTTCCACATGAATAAAACCTACCTCCGTGAACCGGATATACGTTCCATCTTCATCACATTCAAATAAATCTACTACACTACTAGACCGGGAGCCCAGGGGGGTCAGGGTAGCTGGAAAGGTTACCAATTTTTTGGCACACTACAGTATTGCATGTACATCCCTGAGTATGGAACTGGTCGTCTGCCGTGAAATTAGTGGTGGGTGTGGGAGATAGAGGGTTTTGAAGTTTTGGTACTGACTTTATCATTGGACTGGTGGACTCGGCTTTGTACAGGGGCAGAGGAACCAATGTACAGCTAACTTCTTAACGGATGGAGTTAGACCCCATAAATGTATTACCAACAGATAGAAACATGGTGCCTCTGAATCAGCCAAGGATGTTCTTAATTGATTTTGGCAGGCGGAAATCACATTTTGGGGTATTTGGTCCCATTTTGTTTATTTTACATTAAAACTGCAATTTCCTATTATGTAACAACTGAAAATATTCAAGACCATGCTTATTTGATTCACTACCCCCATATTTCTATCTGTTAGTAATACATGTACATTTATGGGGTCTAAATCCATCCGTTAAGAAGTTAGCTGTACATTTGTTCCTCTGCCCCTGTACAAAGCCGAGTCCACCAGTCCAATGATAAAGTCAGTACCAAAACTTCAAAACCCTCTATCTCCCACACCCACCACTAATTTCAAGGCAGACGACCAGTTCCATACTCAGGGATGTACATGCAATACTGTAGTGTGCCAAAAAATTGGTAACCTTTCTAGCTACCCTGACCCCCCTGGGCTCCTGCTCTAAAACTATGGTTTGAAATCCGAGACACAAATTTTAGCTTGTGGTTGTTTCTCTTTCAAAATTATATTGCATAACATTGGTTTTATCTAAACCATAGACAATAATTTTTGCTGTGCATTGGTATACCCCATCCAACTGAACTCCAGGACGTCTAACGCTTCTCGGCCTATTGGCTAAGATTAAAGTTTGATATTTAAGAGGTGCGGACTCTGCCTCATGATGAATCTGCCCTTTCCCTTGTGCTGACTTGGCTCAAGCAAGGCGGGGGAGTTGTACAGGAAGAAATTGCAAATTAAACAATCAGGACCGATATGGCTCTAGCTACACGTGTTGAACTGCCACCAGTGGCCCACTAAATCGCCCACAAGGTGCCCCCGAGATCACATCAATTTCCCTCTGCTGAGCCACTCATTTCCCCCCGGTGGCCCACCGGTGGGGAGGTTTGCATTACCACCGGTGGGCCACCAGCGACAGCCACCGGTGGGCCTCCGGTACTGCATCCAGTGGGCCACCGGTGGCCCACTGAAAATTGTTATCTGGGCAGGCACTTCGTCGACTTGGCCTTTTGCCCGGCCTACATACATTCATGCATTGCACTATCTGTTGAGAAGCACTGGGCCCTACCCCTGACGTTTCAATTAGCGTTTTAGTTATTTCCCCATGATTGGTGATGTTTCTTGTTTCAGAACTGACTGAATTCGGTTAATACTGAATGCTGCATTTTGGTGTAGGCCAAAACATCAAACCTGACTGGATAATATGGTGATATTATGTGTTGTTCTCAGGATCTTAATTCTTGGATACAGTTACCTTCCTGTTATTAAATCGTGTTGATAAAAGTATGTATGGTGTCAACTTTTGGAACGTGATTGCTCGCTTTCGTGTGAGCTGCCGTCTTGATCACACAGCCTTGCCAGTAGCACATTGATTTGCAATTTTCGTTCGTTTTATGCCATTCAAAAGGCGGTTTTCGAAGCACCGACGGGACCTAGGTTTGCGGTCCGAAATGACGGGAAATCGCGTTTCAGGGCTTCTAGATCCCCCTGTGACCTGTTCCAGAAAAACCATGTTGAAAATCGGACAATAAGTATGTGAATTCTTGTTTTTGGAAGGTCACGTGCCGATAAAGCACCGTTTTTCGAAAAAACAAAGAAAACGCGCTGTGAAGTCAAGAAATGAGATTGCACGACCTTGAATGTTATGAGGCTACAACATGGAAATTTAATCCTCTTACATTCTCAATAATTTCGAGTTTCGGCACTTTCGAATCTGCGTTTTATTTAAAAAAATCACCACGTTATCTTCGTTTTCTACATGCGTTTTCTAAAATACAGATATCCGACGGATATTCGCGTTCTCTAAATGCTACTGCCCGCTGTCTATGGTACGGTACCAAATCACCTACCTGCGACATTCTATCACCATAAGCAGAACTGTGACATGCATAAATGTCACCGTTAAGATAGCAGGAATCAAGGTCAAAATATCGGATTCCGAAGTCGAGCTGTTGGGTTATACTCATACCCTGGTTTCTGTACCAACACGATCCTGCTGCCACCCAAAATAGTGGGAAGTTGTGGTAGAGAACTCTGTTGGAGCCTGAGGTAAAAGTGGCAAGTAATGAGACATTAAAGAGGATGTTGTGCTTCGTGTTCAGGAACACTCATCGATTAATTTGGCGATACAGTAAAAAATTATTTCGGCGTTAACTCCACGAGATAAGCGATAGCAGTTTCTACTTCAATTTATCGTTACATTTTACCCGGACATTTTTAAGGTCCACCGATACAATATATGCGAAAATTTTGGGATCCTGGAAATCAGTGCTGCATAAATAGAGAGCATTGGGAAATATCGTGCTATAGACCATTCTCAAATTCCCAGATCTGCGCACTTCCTCTGAAATTTCAACCATAACCTCGATCTGAAACCGGGTGACGTGACGCAATCCATTATTCAGCAATGGTCGAGTCTGACGCAACGTCATGGGCCTACCCGTATAAGCAGGGTGATAAAACCGAGTTTGTGTAATGCCAGGTTTATTTCGGGTTGTGCAATGAACTCGGAATCGATTAAGCTGTACTTATTTCTGGTCATAAGTGATACTTACGTGAAGTCGAGTTCGGGGTATAAGCTTGACTCAGGTAACAACGACCTGAGCAACCGGGCATTAGCCTATTAGGATTGGAATGGCCCACTTATAACCAGAGGGGTGCAAGATGCAATTAGGTCAGTGGCTCAGATCAACCAGATGATGTAAGTTTATGTAAAGCGAGTCAAAGTGGGAAGGTGTATTTCTGCAACAAATTTTCTAAGGCACCGGTAATGGTCAGTGTACTACTGTACTTAGCCCAATTACCTACCCCCTAGCAACCATCGAGTCATCGAGTGGTCGCGTCGCGTCGAGTCGATTACCACAAGCCAAGGAATACAGGGGTATTCAGAAGACATTTTCTTTCAGTCAGAGGCACGCACACTCGCCTCCAGGGCCCGTATGCATAAAGGTGGAATAACGGAGGAATAGCTTATTCCAGGTATAACTTCACGGTTGTACCACCGTCGGTATGCATAACGGTGGTTTAAGCAAAACTGTGGTATAGCGTTATTCATGGAATAGGCGGTCGAATGCATAAAGATGGAATAGCTTATTCTGTGGTGTTAATATGCCAGATTTGCTGGTGTAACTTAAACCTACCAAGGGGTATGTTTAAGGAGTAGATTAAGGCAGAATGAAGCACTGTGCATCATCAAATCGTATTCTGTTGAAGGGCTGCTGACTCAAAATGACTGAAATAATTGCAACCATTGGCGTGGTTGTTCAAAACTACTATAACACTAACGTGGCGATGATTTTGGATTAGTGCTTGAAGGAGATAACGCCAAGAAGACATAACGCCATGATAGAGATAGTGGGACTTTCGAAAAACCGAGCCCTGATAAGGATCACGAACATGACATGCATTGTATTTTATGAAACCAGTCTGATTGCGAGAAAAGACTCCAATACCATGGAATAACATTAAACCGTGGAATAAGCTGTTTTCTCTGTCAGCCTCTTTGGGAGCATGTGTTGACTGTTTGGCAGGTATAACTCTATTGTGACTTAATTTGCATAAAGGGCCCAAATCATCTAATAATAGATTTCCTGCAGGCTTTGCCCACAAATACCGTGGAATAACACTACACTGTGGAATAAGCTTAAACTTAGTTTAGTTATACACAGAATTGTTAAACTTTGTTTTATGCATACCGAATTTTCTAAACCGGGGAGAGAGGAATAACAATTCTTAGAATAGGCTAAACCAGGGTATAGTTACCACCTCCTTTATGCATACGGGCCCAGGAATTTAGGAACAACCCATAATTCCGGCAAAACCGCAGACTTGACGCCATGAGGATAGTTATGCCCATGGGCCCGTACTAACTACAAGTGGCCATGTGGCTCACATTTGGGCGCGAAGCCATATATGTATCATTTTAGTTATTCTAACTTACCCGAGTTATGAGAACCGGCAAATGTCACCTGGTTAAATTCGAGTTCACACAAACCTTCTTGGCCATTACATTGTTCCGCTGAAATACAGATAAAAATAGCTAAAAATCAATCTTTTAAAATCAAATCTTCAATCGACATTTTTTTACTCCAAAAGTGCGCTTTATTTTACAATGAATGATGGTTCCGTGTGTGTGACATTAAAATAGTGAGATATTCGAATTCTTTAAAATACATTTCGTTTGTTTATTTTGAAAAAGAGTCAATATTTTTGACCAAATTTTGTTAATCGTAGAATGATGCCATATGCGTTGGGAACAGGAAAATGTTGGTAGGCCCTCCATGTATTTGAAGATGATCATTGTCAGCTCCTGGGCAATTCTCCAGTAGAGAATGGATGTTACAAAATCAAATTTTTATTTTCATCTTCGATATCACAACTCGTTCAGACCTGCAAAACATCTAGGAGATTCAGGCAACACTGCCGAAAATTATAATGTGAAGTATTTTCAGTTATAAGGCAAGATAAATTTATGAAAATTAAAATTTATGTTTTTTGCACAGAATATCCTAGTCTCGCTTGCCAGACGCTACGGGCTCACCCCTTCGGTAAATCACACTCCGCGTCTGGCTCTTTTAGAGATTAACAGTCAGGAAGACCGCGTGGTGGCAGCACGGGTCCTTGGGTTTTCCCAACCTCGTTCGCTTTCTGACAATATGGCGAGTGGTCCAAGGTTATCTGAGCGAACTATACCCCTGGGGACGAGGTTGAGTTTTTCCTGGAAGTAATTTCCGCGGGAATTATGTGTGAGAAAGCGTGGTGATTGACTGAGTCCACTGGAGCGCCATCTAGTGGTTTTACCGACCTTTGAGCCCCAAATGTGCCAGTGTGTAGGAGATCGGGACGTCGGATACACACTGGGGCCGAGTGTAAGATTATCCTGACATGACCTTGTTTTGGTACCCTTCTTTAGCCCCCCGTAGGTCAGATTACATCCATGAAAACCATGGTGTTTTGGTTGATTTCACATCTACAAGACCTGATTGAGGAACAATGGACAAGTACAACATAATACAGTTGGGATGAATGTGACTTTGAACCCTTCTTTTCAGAAGTAATTTTTTGTAATTCCGTTACTGTAATTCCGTTACCACACACTGTTTTTAGAAATGTTAATTTCTCTTAGATATAGAAAGATTTGGTGACAGTTAATAGGACGAATTTATAAAACATAGCAAAAGCTTACAAGCCAAAGCCCCAAGGCCAAGCTTTTGCTTGTCAAGGAGAAGCACAAGCCAAAGAATTTGCTCACAACATGTTCATAATCAATTGCTTAACCTGATGACCTTTTCTTATAAAGCCAAGCAAGATTTTCTCTCTGATGAAGCTAATGCTCGCAAGACAAAGCTTCTGCTAATTCTTATATGGAATTGCTTGTTCTATGAAGCAAAAGCGAAACTTTATAAATACCTCTTCAAGAAAAAGCCCAGAAAAAGCAAATGCTAGTTTTTATGAATTCGGCCCAATATCTGAACTAAGAACTAACAACCTCAGCTGTATTATCATACTGTTATCGTAATCATAGGTTCTGCGGGTATTGCGTATGAATTTTTTTAAAGTTGGTGACTGCTTTTGCACTGCCTCTCTGATTAATTCCGTTTCCGACAAAACTGGGGAACACTGCTCCTTAAGCGTGAATTGTAGACTTGGTTTGAACCTGTTCAAAAATATTTTGGGCTGATATGCGCAGGATATGACTGCGTTCGCATCCGTTGTATGTCCCAGATAAGGGTGGGAGCAAAAAATATGACTAAATTTCGCTCTGATTTGTAATTCCGTTACCGGAGAATCACCCTCCTCTTGGTTTTAAACTCGGTAGCCTAAAATGATATTATTAGTGCTCAAATATGAGGATAACTGGCATGATTGTGTAATATAAAAAATAGCAAACAATGTACTTACACTTGACATCCCAAACAGCTCCAATTAGGATGAAATACACCGCTATCAATGACCTCATTCTGCAAAACTACATGAAAAAACGGATTGTAAAGTGTTTTTCACATTGAACTGGCCAAAGACACTTGACTGACCTCTTGACACTAAACTGTAATGGCATGATTACAAATAATAATGTAACGCAACCTTCGGCAGCCCCTATTATTCGTCTTACGATATTATGGAACACTGGCGATGCTATTTATGGATACACCACCCATTCAATTTTAGCAGACCGACTCCCCTGTTGGTGGGCTCAGTAAACGTTTTAACCCGGCGTTTTTCTGTCCACACCTATGAAATTGCCGGTGTAATAGATCAGACTGCCCTACACATAGGATGCCCGGCCGGGCATCCTGTACTAAAAATTTCCGATATTAGTTGCCCGATAGGGCAATGAAAATAAACTAAGTCCTGATTATATTTGCCCTCCCTGGGCAACGAATTTTAGGCTTCATCTTGGAAAACTGAAATTTTTTGCCCTAGCTAGAGATGACGAAGCGTGTCGAATAACATTATAATATTGTCGTGACAGCGAGTTTCCTGGCTTTTGTAGGCGTGCGCATTGTGCACTGTTTTCACCGTGAAAAACGGTGGGTCGTCCAGCTCGCCTCATTGGCGTAGTGGTTTAATGCGTTCGTTTCTTCTCTTTCAGGCTCTCTAGGTACCAGGATCGAATCTCCGTCGGGATTTTTCATATAATAGTATCTTTATATGCATGTAGGCCTACATACCATTCACGCATTGTACAATTTGCCTATTCTGCACCTAAACTGTATTGATGCTTTAATATGAAACATTCTCATTTCATAACTTCATCTTTATTTTCGTCGCCTGACCTTTTTTTTGGAATATTGTGATAAGGAGCAACTTGACTCTGTTCACTCAGACTGGGGGTCCAG
>NMRB01003732.1:17337-28699 GCA_002633025.1 Notospermus geniculatus | reverse complement strand
TTATGGTCTAATTTGGTCTTTTTTTCAAGGTGTTGCTGTGATAATGTGTGTTCTGCCCAAACGACGGTGTGTGAATCCATGTGCTGTTTTCATAGTACCGGTAATTGCCTTGACCAGTGGATTTTGGAGAAGTCCATGTACGAATACATCTATCTAGAAAGAAGGTCCAGTAGGAGGATCAAGATACTTTTAAATACAGTGTGTCCAAAGAAGACTACCGGTATACTTCATGAAATGTCCGAAAATTGCTGTACAATCTTTAATTTGTCAAAATTAGACACTATTTGTCAAAATTAGACACTCTTATGATTTTGGGCTTTGTTTCATCAAAGTCTGTTGAGTGGTTGCTGACATATTTGAGATTATCAAAATTTTGATAATTTGAGATTTTCCTGTTTGTAGGAAAATTTGATGTCATTAGATAAAGCTACAGGTAACCTCAGAATATGGATTTACAACATTCTGGAGAAATATTTCATATTTTTCAAAGAATCAAAATCTTGATATTTTGAAAAACATGCTTAACTTCTAACCAGTTTCGGCTAAACGTTCCAAAACTTCATTATACTCTGTCTGGGTATCAAAATTTTTTGAAAAGTTGAAAATCTCAAATTATCGAATTTTGATAATCTCAAATATCTGAGCAACCACTCAATTAATTTGTTGTTTTTATAACGATACTGGTAAGGAAACTTATGATTTTGGGCTTTGTTTCATCAACAAGATGTAGGCCTACATTCATATGGAACAAACGACTGAGTGTTAAAATTGGCCCAGAAGTATTTGAAATATTCAAAGTATCAGGGGCCGTATGCATAAAACATCTAAGTGTTCTAAGTGTAAAATTTCCCTTAAACTATTGTTCCAAACAAAAAGATAAGGGAAATTTTACACTTAAGATGTTTTATGCATACGGCCCCAGGTGTAGATAAACTATGTCCATGACTGTACATCCTAGTAGTTGACTGATGAATCTCCTCTATGAGTGAGTTAAATAAATGGTATATTGTATATCTGACTTTATTTGGTTCCTCAGAGGATCGTGTTCTCTTTTCTCACAATTGACCATGATTTTCATATACCCATTCGTTATGCTCAACATACCATATCTAGGCCTACTTTCCTTTCCTTGGCGACTGTCCTCCACCTCTTGCTTTTGGATAGAATACTGCCCACTGTGCAGTGCTTCACCATCTTCCAGACCACTGGGAATGGCATCCTCACATTCTGCAAAGGTTTCAGTCAATGCCAAAAAAGAAGAGGTAGGCGCTTGGCTTTGTGATCGTGAAAGAAGATCAAGGAAGGGCAGACCTGGCTGCATTATCAATGGGCATCATAACTGCGACAGAGGCCAGCACACAGTAGTCACGTCCTATACAATGGATGCCTTTTGTGGGGGAAATTGATCAGGACCTGAATGTTCCTTTCAATTCAATACTAGTAGTTTTAACCACTAGTGACACCTATGAGGTAGTGAGTAGGGTTCCTCTAGGCCCTAGTGTTGTGTTCAAATGTCAGTCGGATATGGGGAAAATGCATCGAAGTCAACAAGAGGACCCCTTCCCCCCAGATCTATGCGAATCCTTCGCCCTCCACTCCAGACTCAATTTATTTTGCCCCCAGGCGATAAAAAGCTAGCTCCGCCCTTAATCCCTTCATAGTTCCCCCCGTCACTGTCGAGTAGGCCTACTCATGACTATCTTCCTTTTTCGTGCAAAGTCTCCGACATCGACGGATCCACCTCAGCTCAGCACTGCTCGGTCAGTGAAATTTACACTACGCGATGCACAGCGTGCTGCCATAGCCTACAGCCGTCAGTAACGTGCAGCGGCCTGCGGCGACTCGAAATGCGATTTTGTGGTACTTATTCTCAATTTTTGGGCTTTATGGGGGGAGGCAATGACGCAATATGGTCAACTGTACATGTTAAAATAATATGGGTGTGAGTTTTCGAAATGGATCGAACCAATAAATATTAAATTCGGGACTTCCGAGCGGCCGATGCGCGATAGGCCTCGCCTGCCGTCGGCATTTTTGCTCCCCTACCACGGCATCGCCGTTGGCCTATTCATAGACTTTTGCGCCTTTTATTATTAAGAAAACTGAAGAAACTTATTCCTCTGATCCCCGAGTGGCTCTNCACACAACGACCCAGAGGCCTGTGATCACACCTGCAGAACCCTACGCATGAACCAACTAGGTCACACAGAAACGTTGCGTTATTGGATCAATAATTGGCAGTTTGGGTGAGATACCGGTACGTTTATATATATAAACGTACCGGTATCTCACCCAAACTGCCAATTATTGATCCAATAACGCAACGTTTCTGTGTGACCTAGTTGGTTCATGCGTAGGGTTCTGCAGGTGTGATCACAGGCCTCTGGGTCGTTGTGTGTAAAATCGAGGCGTTAATTAATAAGTTTGTCTCCAGAATAGGCCTATCACTCGAGTTATATATAAAAAGACAAGGTAAGCAAGCAAATGCACCCGATTCCCGGATCGGACACCTACACTTCAACGCCCTCAAACTCACCCAAAACCTCACAAAAGTCCACCAAACTGGCCCTCAGAAACTCCCAAATTCGTTAATCCACGGTGTTTGAGACTCTAATTATTATCCTGATTAGTGCAATTGCCTTAATTAAGATGTAAAAATTGGACATTCCGCAACACAATCATACGGCCAGCATCCCATCTTTAGGTCACATGACCATTTGCCCAATGGTAGTTCAGCTTGCCAGTTGGTCAGATGGGATGCTGGCTGTATTACTGTGTTGCTGAATGTCCAATGTTTACATCATAATTAAGGCAATTACACTAATCAGGATAATAATTCGAGTCTCTAACACCGTGGATTAACGAATTAGGGAGTTTCTCATGTGCATGAGCACCAGTTTGGTGGACTTTTGTGAGGTTTTGGGTGAGATTGAGGGCGTTGAAGTGGTGGTGTCCGATCCGGGAATCGGGTGCACTTGCTTGCTTGCCTTGTCTTTTTATATACATACTCGAGTGATAGGCCTATTCTGGAGACAAACTTATTAATTAACGCCTCGATTTTACAGACAACGACCCAGAGGCCTGTGAACAAAGCCTAGGCTACCTTGAGGCCTGGATGTTGCTTCCACGAACCACGCATCCCACGTTTCGCGAAATGTGACTTGCTTTTCGATCTTCATAAATCTTGCCACGGCACTGATGTCCACTTTCGGACTACTCACATCAATCTTTTCATAGTTGGGCAATAGCTCCTCTGGTTGACCACTCGGGATGTCTAGCAATCCCACTGTTCGATGCCACGAAGAGAGCACCGAACAATATTTTCGTAGGTGTAAACGCAAAAATGGAGGGTCAGGCCCGGCAATTTCAATAGGTGTAAACGCCACTAGTGTCATGGCTGACAAGCTTTGGCTAACACCATATAAAGAACTGTAATTTGTTTCTCATGTTGAAAATGATTAGCTCATTGGATTGCCCAGGTTGACAAACCTAGGGGTAGGATGTGTTGCCAGAGCTGTAGCTGTTGAAGGAGATAAGATACTCTAAATTCCCACTTACCTGTCCCATTCCTGAATGAGGAAAAAATGACTAAATCCTAAGTTGAAGATAATGGGGTGGGAGTATGGTCAGAAACAGTGAAGTCCTGTCCACTCCTTGTCCCACTCCCGAGCCTGGCAAAGAATGACAGCGGTGCGATATCTTCAACTTGGAATTTGGTCATTTTTTCCGTGTTCAGGAATGGGACAGGTAAGTGGGAGTTTAGAGTATGGAGGCGTGACAGACGGACGCACGCGCGCACGGACGCACGGACGCACGCACTAACACCACGACCAAAAACAATATGGTTCCCGATCGTTATGATCGGGAACCATAAAAACACGAGAATGCAGAAAATGAAACCTGTATGGAAGAATGAAGACGGTCCAATCTAATGATGCATTATCCAGCATTTCAGCGTCCAGAATCCAGAGTCCAACGTCCAGGTTATTACAACTACCCCACTTCAGTCCTGACCGTTGTAATCAACTTTTGAACTTAAATATTTTCTTCGATCGATTAAACTGAAAAAAATAACTTTTGTGTACGAACTTTTGGTAATAAAAAACAAATTTCAACAAATACCAGCAACTGCATATAGCGCCAAAAGAAAGAGGAGAAAAAAGTACATGTGCGTATGTATTGTAAAGTATTTTAAAATTTTCGCATTCGGGAATGCGCATTAGCAAGGCCGGTCTACCTTTTGAGGCGCATTCACACTACAAAGTTTTCAATGCGATCTTAGGCCGGTCTATCGAGTCTGCTTCTTGTAGCGATCTCAGGCTGGTTCAGCTATCCTAGGCGGTGTATAAAAACAAAGACCTAAGACCGGGGTCCCAGTAAAAACGCACACCACACAAGGAAAAAAAACTAAAACCCAGGTGAAAAATGCAGACCTCACAAGGTAAAAAACAAAGACCCATTTGGAATATTGTTTATTATACATGTACGACTGGTTTATGTTCATATTGTAAAGGAAAATAACCTGCACTGTGCAGATTTCGGCGAGAATTTGGCCAAAAATGTTCTGAATTTGCTATAGCCGTACACCCATTGACACCATGAAAAATACGCATATACGCCAATTTGGTGTACGCATAGACATGATGAAGAAAAGGCAAAAAATTGGAAATAGCATCCCGACGACTGATGCACATTGGATTTTTCAGGGGCGATTGCCCTCTATATACAGTGCCAGCTGAAAGTTTGGGTACACCTTGTGATTTATGAAGTACTAGCTGATACCCGTGCTACGCACGGGGTATGTGCACGGGCATTCCCAAGATCGGATTCGGGGGATACACCCCCTAATTTTGTTTAGAAAGGTATCAGGACATTTGCCCCCCTGGACATTTGCGGACATTTACCCCCTAGGACATCTGCCGCCTGGACATTTGCCCCTCCCCCGGACATTTACCCCCGTAGGACATCTGCTCCCCTAGGACATCTGGCCCCGGACATCTACCCCTGGACATATTACCCCTGTATGACATCTACCCCATAGGACTTCTGCTGAGGGCCTAGACCTACTTCAGGTTCTAATATGTAATAGGCCTAGGCTAGGCCTAGCAGTTTAGAATCGCCGACTCAGTAATAATATACGGACATGGTTTGGGGTACTTTTACCACGGTTAGCAGGTTATTGAATATTCATTTCGCCGAGTTTAGTTGCAAAAACGGCTTCAAAATGCAGTATTCACTTCATAAATAAGTTTGAAACCTGGCGCATCGTCTTTGTCAAATAGTATAAACGGTGTATGCAGAAAACCGACTCATTATTCACGGCGGTTTCAGAGGAGATGTGTGAAATTACGCAAATCGCCAACTCAGTAATAATATATAGATTTACATTTGTAGTAAAAATGGATGTGCTTGGCTGGCCAAAATCACTGGAAAATGTTGTCAGGGGATTATAGAGTATTCCAGTGATGCAAATTTCATGTAGACTAGTACCTGGTCCTACCGATGGTGTCGCTTTTGAATGGTAGGACCAGTCTTGGCCGCCATTTGTGGAGGAATTCTGACAGTGACGTCACTTGAAAAATTTATGTAAATTATGTAAATTTATTCAATTCTCAATACGGCTGACGTACCAGAATGCAGATCGAAGGTGACCGACCTTTGACCCAGGAAATTCACCAATCACGCCGGGGGTTTTCCATGTTAAAAATAGAAAATCTATCAACATAATAGTTCACATACTTACCACCTGCGCCAGCACCGACCAATCAGAGGCCTTGAAATTAGCCATATTATTGTATGCAGACGATATGATATTAATTGCAGACACACCTGAAGGTTTGCAAAAGAGTTTAGATATTTTACAAGATTATTGTAGGGAATGGAAGTTAAGGGTAAATATAGAGAAGACAAAGATAATGATTTTTGTTACTTGTCAACATTTTGAAAATATCCGAAGGAGGCTATTTCCAAATGTTCGACATTGGAACTTAAATGTACTTCAGTTCAGTAGAATCATGAACTTTAAAGGCTACGTGAACCTCAAAGCGTTGTGTAATTTGTACAATGCAATTTTGAAAGAGCTGTAAACTTTGTGGGTCTGGCCCCTGGTGGCTGAACACCGAACTGCGGGCTTCGTGGTTCTGTGTTGGGACGCCGGGGGCCGGGCCCACCCCTTACATGTAGTCTAGTAGAATCATGAACTTTAAAGGCCACGAGAACCTCAAAGTGTTGTATTTGGTATAATGCAAATTTGGAAGAGCTGTAACTCTGTGGGTCTGGCCCCTGGTGGCAGAAAACCGAACTACGGGCTTCGTGGTTCCGTGTGCGGACACCAGGGGCCAGGCCAACCTCTTAGTTCAGTAGAATCACGAACTTTAAAGGCCACGAGAACCTCAAAGCGTTGTGAAATTTGTATTAATGCAATTTTGAAAGAGCTGTAAACTTTTGCACCACAATTTTGTAATAACCAGACATGTATCCTCTGATACCTCCATGTGGAGGTTTGAGATTGAAATAAACTATGTCTATGTCTATGTCTATGTCACGAAGGCGGTAGGCACGCCCGGTCCTAACATATGCAAAAGCCCGATGTAAAATAGTTAGGATCGGGTACCAGTCTAAATTTCATGTTGCATCCCCCAAATTTTCGGATTTTTACATGAAAATCGCACTTTGTCAAATTCCTGGAAAATCGATCGGAACATCCAGTTTGGAAAAAAACTGAAAAGCACATAAGGATTTCCCCCCCCCCCCCCCTATTTTTGGCAGACCAGTCTGAGTGATTTTTTTTAGCAAGAAAAATTCAGTCACATAAAAATTCGAGTTTTTTGCTCTCAGATGCCAGGAAAATGCATCTAAAAGCACTTAAATTGTCAATTTTTTTCTGGGGGAGGACCTGCGCTCCCGGTCCTCACCACCTCCGTCGAGCTACGCCCCCCTTTCTGTCGACTCTGGATCCGACCCTGCAGAGGAGAACAACCGTCAGATTCTGAAAATCTGTGGATGTTGCTGCAGTGTTGCTGGAATGAAATATCAAGTGTCTGTCTCCTGAAACTAATCAGGCGAATGCCTCGTGTTTGCAGGCCAGTTATCAAAGCTAACAGTTAATGCATGGGCTAGGGGGGTTCCCGTGTGCATAAGATGTACCCTAAGTTACTCTACTGTTTCTGAGAGGGGAGTATCCATATTATAAGAAAATCTTGGGTAGACTTTCTCAAACCCGGCAGCAAGTGAGAAAGAGACCCCTAAAGTTAGGTAACTGGAAATAAAAAGGGGTCAAAAATATGATATCATCAGATCATATCAATATTGGTGTCAAAATGTAGGTCTGTGAGTGTACTTCAAAAAAATATGCGCCCCAAAGTCAGATTTGGCCCGTGTGCCCTTACAAAAGGGGTTAAAAAGGGAAAAATCCAACTTCGACCCCTTGCCATTGGCTTCAGGGGCAACTTCAGCCAATAAAAGTTGATCAATTGCACTCAGATAAGTAATACCTTCATTTTGATACCCATCTTGACGTGGTTACTTTGGCCCAAGGTTCTTAAGGGTCAAAACAGGTAAAAAAGGGCCGAAAAAAGGGTCTGTGTATACCCGAATAGATCACGGTGTCAAGATGGGTATCAAAAAGTAGGTACTACTTAGGCGAGTGGAACTAACCAATTTTTATTGCCTGAAATTGCCTCTGAAGCCAATGGCAAGGGGTCAAAGTTGGAATTTTCCCTTTTTTAACCCCTTTTGTAGGGGCTCACGGGCCAAATCTGATTTTGGGGCGCATATTTCCTTGAAGTACACTCACAGACCTACATTTTGACACCAATATTGATATGATCTGATGATATCATATTTTGACCCCTATTTATTTCCAGTACCCTAACTTTAGGGGTCTTTTTCTCACTTGCTGCCGGGTTTGAGAAAGTCTACCCAAGATTTTCTTATAATATGGATACTCCCCTCTCAGAAACAGCAAAGTAACTTAGGGTACATCTTATGCACACGGGAACCCACCTAGCCCATGGACTAAGTGGCTATTTTTGAGGACTCTAAGATCTAAGGACTGTTCATTTGCTGTGTAGGAACACATTTAATGCTGTCAGATTCCAGTTCCAAGTGAGATGCAGGGCAATCATTGGTCGTATTTTATTGGAAATGCAAATCATTTGGTAACTGCATCTAAATGGGGATATGATTGATGTTTTAAAGACTGTAACCACTTGCAAACTGTTGCCAGGCAACACACATTTTGCAAGTATCAAATTATTATGTAATAAGTGGTAATAAATGGCTCTGTAATTGCTAAAATCATCAGAAGGACATGGAATTGTATCTTAGTGGTGAGTAAAGGAATTTGAAAGCAATCCTTATCTGCTTTTCAGTTTTTTTTCCAAACTGGATGTTCCGAATGATTTTCCAGGAATTTGACAAAGTGCGATTTTCATGTAAAAATCCCAAAATTTGGGGGATGCAACATGAAATTTGCATCACTGGAATACTCTATATATCACCTGACCACATTTTCCAGTGATTTTGGCCAGCCAAGCACATCCATTTTTAAAACAAATGTCGATTCTTCATAAATCGCAAGGTGTACCCAAACTTTCAGCTGGCACTGTATATTAATCTCCTTGAACTTTATTCATAGGAGTAAGGTGATCACTTAGGTTAAATCAGTTCTGTCGACGATTGCACTATGAGCTTGCTTCTTTTTTGATGCACGGAACCTGCCGGTGGTGCTGTAGTAGGGTGTTTGCATCGCAATCGCTATTTCATTTTCAATTTCACAGCAAGGGCATAGGCCACTTTCGAAAGTCGGCCATTTCGGCGCCGAGGGTAAAATTAAATGGGAAAATGCATTGCGTTTTGCCATAAATTGCAGAAATAATTAAGTGCCAGAAACGCTTGAAATTTGGCAGAAATGTGGTGATGGCCAAACTGAGTATTACGAAAAAAATGGCCTACACTTACAACAGAATCATTTATCTGCCACCATAAAGTGGGCAATCCCTGAAGACCGCTAAAACGTTAAAATGTCATGTGGCCACTAAGCATGGAGAGGGCACCACTGTCAGAAATGCGGGATATGCAGGAAGACGTTCGGGCATTATTAACCCACAGATAAAGAGCTACATGTGCGACAAATAAGGCGAGATTCACCCAAGAGTCTAATTATAGCAAGCACGTTAATCAAGAGCTGCACAGGAAAAAGGCATGATTCATTTATAATTTCATTTATTCAGAAAGAAACATTTCATTAAATGAGATACATCAATCAGTATGTAACTTCTAAAATGGTTGGGTAATGATGTGGTGATTTCGCCGCCCGGTTTTCCTCAGCAGCCGCACCCCCTGAGTTCTCCCTTCCGGTAACAGGCAGCGGTGCACAGTGGTGTACCATTTTGCCAATAGGTGGCAGTATCAAGGGTATAAAAGCGGCCCCTCGGGCCTAATTGGGCAGTCACAAGCGGGCTCCCAGCAAGCTCCAGCAGGTACCCTCAAGCTTGGTGATTCCTCTCTCCCTGCCCAGCGCAGACTCCAGTGGAGATAAAGCCTAGTGCTTTAGACCCCTGTGTACACACCTTGATACACGTGGAACGGATTAGGGATATAAGATTAGTGCACATGTTTACATCCCGGGTTTACAAGCATCATTTCTGTGCTGCATATAGCGCAGCAGCCGTATTTGTGAAATACACGTAGGAGAAATGGTAGTATGTAAACATTGGAACGTTTCAAAAGAAACGAGCCAAATGAAACGACCCAAAATGTTTTTAAAAATACGAAAAATCATAACAAAAATACCGAAAACCTATATTATTTTACATTGTACGAATAGAGGAATGTAGATTACCCGATGCCTTCATGATTTTTATCGTCATTTTAGCTTTTTCTGCGATTTCTTAGCCAGATTTAGGCTACACTGAGGGGAACGATGTCATATTTTGATCTCGCCAACCTCGCACCCCTCATAATGGAATGAGCGGAGTACGCTATTTGGTTGGAATGCTCATGGCTTATTATCTATTCACAACTCGCATGCACATTGTGTTACAAACTTTGCCCAATATCAAAAACGATATATTTTGAAGACGTTTTGAGGCCTCACGCAAATTCCTCACAGAAAATAACCATGGCGAGTGACATATAGAGAAAGTATATGATAAAGGTGATTAATAATCGCATAGAGAATTTCTGAAGCGACGACTTCCATATTTGGGATCGGGGACCTTGAACATTGAATGAATGGGAAGCAAGGTGTCATGTAAACAATAACAGCACGTGTGTTTTGAACGGGAGACGTGTGTTTTGAGAGATTTTAATGTTATTATTCCATGATAGTGCCATAAGTGAACTGGAAATAACAAAATTACATCGTTTCTGTCATGCAACTTGAGATTTAGCATGTTTTTTGGGTCGTTTCATTTGGCCCGTTTCTTTTGAAACGTTTCAATGTTTACATACTACCGAAATGGCTGAGTGTGACTTTCAAGTAGGCGAGTCTCTTCTAGACCTACCATTGCTAGGGGAAACCGTGATTTACACGTATCTCGATGACATTATCCTCATAATCTCGGCAGCCGATCTTGCCTTCCAGCGCAAGAAGAGTAGTTTTACTAGTCCGAACTATTATTTACCCACTCTGTATCGTCCATGAATATTGCTCAGTTTTGCGTTGGTAGAAAATACATTCATTATTTTCAACCCCGTCGTTGTTTCCTGTGTCACCATGAGTTCGACCCTCCTGTGGAAATAGTCTCTCTTTAACTATCAAAGTCGGAGAGGCGCCACATTTTGGTGACAGCTGTGGGATAGACTGTTTCATTCAGTCTATCCAGTGATACGAATCTAGGCCAATTTAGGACTTTTTCTAAGTGCTCGGTGCGAAATGGCTGGGCCAAAGACGAGGGGTCAGGTCAAATCTGTGCCATGGCCAGAAATATGCGACCAGTTAGTTACATGACTGGCCGTGTGGCGCGCCCACTCACTCTAGTACATCTGTACAGGAAAAGATAAAATGTACACGTAAAAGATAAGTCAGCTAAAAAAAGTGGAAAAAACACTTTTGGATAAGTAGGGAATATGCACTTTCATATTCACATAAAAAGTGTCATAGCCGTTGACTCAAGTCCAGGTTGACAAAAATGGTATTTTGTTTCCAATAGGGAACACCGATCACGCAGACCACGCGAGAATATACGCGTGGTTTTGAACTGATAGTACACCAATGCCACCTATTATTCATGACGATTCAAGGTGTGATTGGCCGTGCTTGGTGAACCGCATCTCTCGAACAATGGGTCTAGGTCAACGCTAGGTGTCTCGTCTGCTCTATCAGTAGTCATCACGTGACCAATTGGCGCTCCCCATT